>JAJLRJ010000003.1:48183488-48355988 GCA_024195265.1 Dendrophyllia cribrosa
TGCTAGCTGATACACTCGGAATAAACATCCTTAAATTTCTCAAATTTACAAACAGCAGAGGCAGGAGGTCAATATTGACAGTCACATTTTCCGTTTTATCAGTTTCGTCTTCCTTAGCAAGAAGTACGCTTTCTGCTTTCTCCGCACCACATTCGTTTTGCGACAAAAATCGAAACTTCTCGAGCAGACTTAAATCAAATGTGTTTAACGCTGCAACGATGGGTGGACACCACAAAACAACATCAAATGGCTGAATGTTCACACGGATCTCGTGTTGGTCTTTGAAGTAATCTTCCTCTTTACCAAGTCTCTCCACTGAAGTGGATCTGCGTCTCTTTAGGTGTAGAGACGCGCGTTTGTACATGACCGTGAGAAAACCGTGCGGTCCATGGCCTGGGATCTCACGGCGACCACTGGACGAACGCCTCGTGGACGTGGTAAGGAGGGACTTGGACGAGATGACGTCACTGCATGAGAACAGTAAGCCGTTAAAACGTCCATGTGACCAGGAACCATCGGTGCTGCATAAATTTGACAACAAAAGATTTCTGTTAACTGATGGAAATTTGTAAGACACGTAAAGTCGCAATCAATACTGAAAATCATATGAAAGCGTCGGCAAAAGTTCACCGTGAATGCAAGAGAGTTTGGGGTCAGATGAAAGCGTGGATCGCTTGACTTGTTGTCCATTATCATTTTCGTTTAAACAATATCTATGCCACCATCTTGACAACAAAGATCATGCGCAGTCGTTTTTTACTTGTTTTTTTTTTTTTTTGAGAGAGAGGAGAGATTAGCTGCGAGAAAAGGTATAAAAGGTCACCATAACATACACGATTATGTCACATAATTATGACGAGATATGAAAATGACAAATAACTGTCAAATATTAAGTATTTGACAAACAATACTTGCGTGGAGAAGGGAGGCACATGGGGTGTTATGTGCATACTTTTATTTAGCCCACGAGTTTATCAGTGAGTCAGCAAGCTGATGGATATAGTTTTTTTTAACCTTCTCACCTGTGAGTGAAGTGTGAAACATTGAAGGCTCCGACCTTGTACTGCATTTGAAGCATGGTATCCACGTAATCAACAGAAGCTGTCAAATCCTCCAACTCTGCGCTGACGCACACAGGAGAGCTATCGACCGCTGAACGACTGTACAGATTCATTACAACACGAGGCAAGGTCCATTGCAACCACAACGAAACTCGAATTGGATTTGACGGCTGAAAAGAAAAAAAGTTGTTAATATTGAAAGGGAGATGTTAGAAATTCAAAGGTTCTCTCGTATGTTGGCAGGTTAAAGGCCTCGCTTAGATTCTAGATTTTTTTTCTTTCTTCTTCGGACTGAACATTATGAAAGTGATGTACTGTATTTTTCTTTTTGCGTTTGTCAAAAATCCTTTGTTTAATTTTAAAAAATATTGAACCGTGTCAGTGTGAAAACATAAGCTTACCGCAATATTGCGTTTACGCGTTAGCATTTCTTATTCACGGGTTGGCTCTTAGGAGCCTTTGATTTTTATACATCCTTGCCCATATTTCCATTTAATATTAAATAAAATCCCACTAAATAAAACGAAAAACGCCTCGGACGTTTGACCGCGGTGGACCCCTGGACAAAACGGCCAAAATACTCCAAAAAACCAGGAACATTGATGAAATGTCTTTGCTTCGCTTGAACAATGGTCAGTTCAAATTGCCAGAAAACAAACACAGCTGCACATCGCTGAAATGAATCTCCGAAAACGCCATTTCATTGTGTGTCACGTGACAAAAAACTTGACGATCCTTGGAGTATTTTTGAAGCGGAGGACCTGGGCACGAGGTTAGTCAAGCACGCCCATGGATTAACAGATTTCGAGGACTTTTCAAGGCATACAAGACAATCACTCATTTCCAGGACTGTCTGGAAAATGCCAGAATAAAATGCAAGGAGTTCACAAACAATGACGTACCTGTTGAACCTGTGAGATTGTTGTGGAAGATACGCTCTCTGATGGCACACTCTCGGTTTCCACTTGGTCTATGCCTGACGATGAAGTCAGAGACACTGTCCGTTTAAGACCTGGGCCGGGTGTCGGTGGAACGGAATTCGGCATACCGGAAGTAACATCAGCGGAAGTGGGAGTAGACAGGTTGGAGAAGCAAGTCAGGAGGAGACCCTCTAAGAGATTGGCTACAAGATGCATCTGTAAAGATAACAAAAACCACATGGTTAGAAAACATTGTGCCATAGTCTTTAAGAAAATTCGGTAAGAATGCAGTTTTTAACTCATCTTACTGCTTGCTTTCTACACCTCGGTAAAATGTGTTGCCAAGTATATGTATCTAGGATTTTACTACTGCAAAGAACTTCAACTTTGCAATCAAAGCAATTGATGCCATAGTCTGTGAACAGGCTCCTTTAAGGGGAAATTGGGTTAAAAAAAAAATCGGGGAGCGGAGCGAGCCAAGCGTGGGCTAGGCCAATTTCTACTCCTCGTGAAGCACCATAAATCATTTACCTGCTCCCTTGAACAGCTGACCTCGATGGGTTGAAAATCTGTGTGAACGCAAAAACCAAGAGTGGAAACCCTCCGGCCTCCTGCGCTACTCGGTTTGAGGAACTGGAGCGGGGCCAGAGGAGGGGAACTGGGGAGGGATGAAGTACGAGCAGACGCCAGTACAGCAGTGGATGAAACTTTTGACAGCAAGTATTGTACAACAGGATGGCAATCTTCACTGATGGATGATAAATTCTTCTTTACATGGACTGAGTACACCGCCATGTTTTCTGCTTGTAGAGTCCATGGCAGCGTTTCCCGTCGTGTTATATCTCTGTGGAGTATCTTGACCGGCAGGGATTGCCTAACTGACATGGGTTCATGGTTTGCACTGTGAAGCGTAAAGCTTGGAAGGCAGACGACCAATGTAGGAGGAAAAGAATTGTTGGTTGCCTTTAGGGATTGTACGGAGTAGTTCAGAGCGATGTCGCTGGATTTGACATCATGAACGATGTGCTTCTCAGGCATAACGAGTGCCACACTCTTGAGATCCAACTGGATAAAAAGAAAAGTTTCAATTAAAATTAGACCATTGCTATCCCTGGTGCATAAGTGAGTGAACAAGCTGTTGTTTATAAGCTGTTTAAACGCCAGACGTTCAGCTCAGTAGTAATAATAGTAAAATGATTTATTTCAACTGGTGTGTTCACGTTCTATAATCTGATCATAGAAATGCACCAATTGAAAATGTAAGGGCCTCTTGTTATTAAAACGAAGTCTGACTTCGACCGCGGTTTAAGACAATTAACTGATCTCTACATTATCTGTTCAAAAGTGGGTAATTTTAAGTGAGAATTTTTTTCTAGTTTGTGTTTTTCTACTGTTATATGCCTTCTTCACAATGTTTACATGCAGTAAACAACGTTTACTAAATTTAAGGATGGCCAGATTAAAATTGGTTTAGACCGCAGTTTTGTTAAACCCCATCTAAACTTCGTTTAAATACTGGCCCTAAAACGCACATGCAGAAGCTTTGTTTTTGTTCCTTAAATTTATTTATTGTTTTGTGCCGTTCTTGCTTCCTTCCCCGTCGTGGTTACTTAAAAACTTAGACTTCCCTACCTGAAGTTCCGTGGATATTATAAAAGGCAGTTTGTCAAACAGCCAAATCTCGAAAGCTCTTCTCCCATCAACTGCCTCTTGAGTACTATCACTTGCTGGACTCCGTTTCATTGCGCTATCATTTTTGTTTTCGCTCGTCATCTTTTCTTCCTTTGCTGGAGAAGCAACTGACCCATAACCTGAACAACACACAGAGAACCTTAGTCAGTGCATGGGCCTATTGACCAAGGCACCACTCACACTGAGAGCGATTTTCAATTGAGTGTCGAAAGTAATTTTGCAAGTGCTTTGGTTTTGCTACGTTTTGGTCTGGTTTTGTGATTAGCTAATAAATCTTGCGCCACACTCAACCAATCAGAAGTCAAACCAAAACCAATCGTGACTTGTCTGACGCCTTTTCGCGCGCTTGGCGCCGGCTACATGTATTTGTTTCGAACTCTGATTGGTTCATTGAATTGTGTGCATCTGATGCCCAATTTGCCTCTGTGTGTGAATAGACAGCACCTTGGCCTGGTAAACTGGGCGATGTTTACATTTGAGCGTCCCACTGAGTACTATGCCTAGGCAAATTGGAGAGTGACGGGCACCAATAGCTTTTTGAAGGTGACAATGCCAAAAATTATAAACACCCATAAAGAAAGAAGAACTCCAAATTTCCTTTACTGTTTTCTAATCACTGGAGAATTATATCCAGCGAACCACGTTTAGATCTGTTTTAAAAGTCTGGGTTGATGCACATGGTAATGTAAAAGTCACTTCTTTTAAATTTTCTTAAAGAAAAAAAGCCGATGTTCTGCTTATGCTAACTTAGTACCTCTCGCAAACGTTTTCTTTCGGGGTGTTGTTGCTGATGGCGTCCTGATGAGGGACTGGTGCCTGGTAGACTTAGTCCTCTCTCGTTCTGCCTTGTGGCGGGGTGATACTGTTGGTGAAGGAGACTGGTACGATATCCACTTATAAAGCAGTGGATCAAGGCACAATGTGATGCCCTTTAAGTGGAAAAGGACCAGGCCACTCACATTATCACCAGCTGAAGGTGGACCTACTGAACAAACAACAAACTTTTAAATAAGACAACAGTCAACCGCAGTTAATGCCTATAAGTTCTCGTTTTATGCAAGAACCATTTCAGCCTGGAATGCTTTGCCATCCGACGTTGTCAAGGCGAGCTCCCACTCACAGTTTTGCTTTGGAGCGGTCAACGCTTGGTCTAATCTGTGACGGTTTTGCTTTCTCTGTTACTTTATTGTTGTGAATGTTTTTCGGTACTTGTCTATCAATCTACATCTATATTTATACTTGGCAAGAGTTGCCCATTGTGCCATTGTAATTCAGTCTATTATTTGTTGATTTTTATACATTACTGACACCACTCAGGGACCGCTGGCCGCCCCATTGCCAGATCATTGTTTACTAGAGGCAATTATTCCAATATTACAATTAAAGATAAAGAACACAGGCTGTTGAAAACAAAACTTTTCCAGTTTGTCTTTGGCATCAATAGCACACCCGTTGTGCTAAAAAATATTACCATAATACATGTAGTTGTGGATGTCAGGTGAACTCTCTCATACGGTCAGCGACAAAACTGTACCAAAAACAAGTTTATTCGCACAAAAGTGCTAACAATAACAATCTTACCCATAAGAAGCAGTAGTGGGGAATCTAGACAGCAATATTATACTGACCTGGCTGTGTCACAGGCTCCCCATTCTTGATAGCAGCCTGTGGCACCTGCAGTGTGAAGCTCAGAACAGGCCCTGTACTCTCAACAATGTTTTCTTGTAGATGTGTTGACCTAAACAGGTTTCCCATGTATATTTCTGATGTGTCTGATGGACCTCCAATTAACGGTGTTACTTCATCAATGCCAGATTCCGCTATAAGAAGAGAGGGGTGTGTTCAGTAGGCTATATACATGTATGGGAAGCACCCAATATATACTCAGTTTTTGCATTTGCTGTCTATTATATTACAGCCTTCCAAGTAATTGTACCCTTTCCCCTTGGTCTGATCTGAAGACTTTTATTTTTTTTTGACAAATCCTGTGTCCTGATAAGTATTTTAGTCTCAGGTTCAATGACTTATTTAGCTTCCAAAATAATATATTGCAATGCCTCACTTTTATTATTTATTTAAGGTGGCTGCATAAAGTTTTTTGGTGCGCGAGGCATGGGCCTCGAAAGTGGTGCAAACTGGCACTTGTTTATTTTGATGACACCACGAAAATAAAGGGGGTTTTACGGTAGCTAAAACGTTTATTGCTCTTGTTTCACGCAGTAATTTTTTGTAAAAATTGTCAAATTTGTAGGATTTTCTTGAATCGTGATCACAAGAAAACACTACAATTTTTGTACATACACAAACCCAATAAACGTAAAAAACGAAAAGTGAGTAAATTATGGCTTTGTCAGATGAGACTTACTGAATACTTATTCTGTTTCACCAAAAATCGTGAATATTTACCGTATAAAAAACGAGAAAAGCCTTGAACAACAAGCCCAACAACTCAATCAGTGGTTGCCATTGTAACAAGACAAGACTGCCAAATTAGATTTCTCTGTAAAGGCCAGAAAAAGCTTAAGTGTATGCAGGGGTGTAGCCAGGAATTTTTTAGAGGTATGCACGACCACTGTTTTCAAACACTCCCCCTACCTCCTCCCCCCACCCACAAGTCCCAAATCTTTCTTTTTTTTTCCACTTTTTCAGGTACGCACGTGCGTACGTGCGTACAGGTAGCTACGCCCCTGGTATGTGTATATTATGTCAAGTATCGTGACACAAAACTCAATAATAAGACAGCAATAGGATCATGTATATTTTATTTGGAAGACTGGCCAATAACTAACTGTGTATAACTAACTGTAAATGGAGCCACCTTTAGCGTAAATGTGTTTCTTGGGGACACTGTTTTTACATCCCCTACCGGAGACGGGACCACCATTTCTATGTGGTCATCATAGCCACGTGAAGATCTAACTGTTTGCAGATATCATAGCAAAGGTAAAGTACAGTGTGTAGCACCTTTGTCCTCAATTATTCTAAGACCCTGATCACCGGGATCAAACCCACGACCTCCTACTCAGCAGACCAGTGCTCTACCAATTGAGCTAACCCTGCAGTGGGAACCAGTGTACTATTATGCACTTATTGACTGAGTGGGAGGGCCGGACTGGAAAATATTTGGCTCAAGGTCATGGCATACGGAACGAGCACAAAGAGGTCTGCACGCCATGACCTCGAGCCAAATATTTTCCCATCCGGCCCGACCTAACTCAGTCAATAAGTATTTTATAATATGACTAGAAAGTACATGAAAAGTCGTGCAGTGCGAGGTCACTTGAACTTGAGCGGGGCCGAACAGCTTTTTCCGGACTGGCTCACGTCAACCCGTCCGGCCCCGCTCACGTCACCTTGTGATTCTATTTACTGCAGGATTACGTAATCAGGGCCGTACGGTCATATTATAAAACATGTTACTCACACGTGGACTTAAGAGATGCTGCTATAGCTCCAACTGAACCACTTGCACCAATCACATTTAGAGTCTCGCAAAACTGCATTTCAATGTTTGCCACTCTAAGTTGTAGCTCAGGCTGCACAGTGACTGCTTCTTGATCTGAAAGACAGTGATGTATGAATACTGTTATAAATTATCATTGCGAAGGCACTAACAAGATTACTGATACAGAGTGACATGCCATTTAACTTCTTAGTCTAAGGCTGCATTTTTGGGGAAAATCCGAATCCAATTCCGGATACTTGAATCCAACAACAAATTTTGTGTTGTTGTTAAATAAAATTCAAAAATAGATTATGAATCAGTTGAATCCATAATTTGGTGAGATACATCAGATCAAAAGTAAAATTGAATCTGGATAATTTTTGAGATTGAAGATCATGTTTGGAATATTATATTAATTTTTACTGTCACTCAGTACTAAAAAAAAAACAATGAATCATGGCCTGTAACACAACTGTAAATGTGTGAAAGTATTGCACCTAGTGCAAATAACTTACAGTGTAGTTTATAACTTTGATACAATAAAAAAAAAAATTATAATTTTTAGTTCATTTTGGGGTAAATTTGGCCAACAATGCTGCAGTACTTCTTAGTAAGAGCGATTACAAATAATAAGTGTAACCGGGTGGCGCGAGCAGTCTGACGCCACAGCGATCGGATGCCACATGATGGCAACACGACTGAATGAATTCTTTGGATGCAAGGAGTGGACTTATATGAACGTTTATTTCAATCACAAAACTAAGTACAAAACGAATCTAACAAATACATGTACACGAGATAAAAACTACTCAACAGTAAAACAAATTTAACAAAAATGTATAAAGAAAAAAACAGCAAAACAAACAGATGGGAATGGGTTACATTCTGCAACTTACCAGAGGTTAACCCCCTCTGGGGAGCTGAGCTCCACGCAAACTCAAAGAAACCAAACTAAAACTACTTGTATTTTATACGCAGGTAAACGCATTTGCTTATGTGACAGGAAATGAGTCATGATTACAAAACGATTACAACACATCCTGATAACAGTGATTTATCAACGCCCGACTACGTAAATTACGACTCGTACACCTACACACATGAGAGCCAATCCTACAAAAATAGCAAACCTACGCATATCTAAAAGATGAGTTAATGTAATTCCAACCATTACTTGATTTAACCTCCCACGCAATGCTATAAAACCAAAACAGAACTTTCTAGACAATGAATGTAAACCGATCTGTTCACGTCTGCAACATATTGCATAACAAGTCATGCTATGAGAATGATAAAATAAAACTAAAGTTCTGTAAACTGACTTGAAAAAATACATGAAAATACCTTTAAAAACGACCTAAAATCCTCTTCAAACACAGGCAAAGTGACACTGTCACATAAGGAAGCAATTAAATATCACATTTATCTTACCAATTGGGTTGAAGACACTGTCAATTAGCGCTTTACAAACTGGAGTCACTTTTCCTGCTTTAGTTAAGCTGCTGACCCAAGACTCAGCAATACGAGAAAGAAGAACAAATTGTGGCTTTGTTAGATGGACCTGCCAGCTGGGGACTTCGAGATGACCTTCCTTCTTGAGGAGGTCAGCTCCACCCCTAAAATACAATTAGACAAATCAATATGCACCTTATTCTTGTAATATGACAATGGAGAGTTTAGAGGGTAGGAATGAGTGATTTGGTAAAAAATGCATGGTTATAGGCATGTACTTCTAAACTAAGATTCCAAGTCGGTCAAGTCATACAACATTAATTTTTTACAACATCATATTCCATAGCATACTTTTTCCTCCATAAACCCCCTGTAATGCCTGCCCCTCCATCCTTCCCCCCTCAGTAAGAAGAGTGGAGTAGCAGAGCATTATTTTGTGCTGAGTGAAAAAACTTTTGGGGAAATTTTGTGATGTGAATTGCACATGAAGCCACCCTTAGCTAACACAGGCAACAGCAGAAAAAATGAAAAAAAAAAAAAAGCTTTGAGAAATTCAATGGGTTACATTTCCAAACAATAGTGCGGAGTTGTCATATCACCTGCATTGTACACGTCTGGTATGTGTACTTGTAAGATTTCAACACATGTCTATGCATACTTACTGCATATGCACGGAAAACATCACTCGCATTGACACAGCTTTGGTGTTTTTCATTTGCTTCAAACAATTAAGCTGCAACAAACTTACCAAGATTCTGGCAGAATACAACTTCTTGATGATCCAGCAGCACTAAACGGTGGAATTATGTTCAACAGTGGAACATCTGTTGCATCTGAGTGAAGCTGAGATAGGTTGACTTGAATACCAAAAGCCTGAAAAGGGGCATGAATTGTTTTGGATCACTTCTTCAGAATTAGACTGTCTAATTTCTTTGTGTGTGTTTCATTAACTATCTCTGCTGAACATTTTAACTATAAAAGAAAATAAACTATGACCAACAGGCCATAATAAAAAGTTGGCCGCATGAATGAGGTGGACATTAACATGTTTTTCATGTAATGTAACAAAATGACTGCTTGAGCTTTTTTCAAGTTAAAAAGAAGGTGGGGTTCTACTGTAGTCTATACATGTACTCAGGTTTGTACATGTATAAACCACTTATGCCAGCAAGTTATTTGCATCAAATTATCCACAAACCCGAGGTAAATATACATTGTAATGGTTGTAATTTATTGATAAAGTCACTATTAATAATATATATAATTATGTCCCTTTTGTTGACAAAATTATTAATACCTTTACTCTAGTTCCCATCCCTTTCTTAGTGGCTCCATCCAACTACTTATCAATCTTTTTCTATGGCAAAATATCACACAATAATTTATTGCTTTTACTGTTTTTTCCTATCTAATTCTCGCACTTTCCGCAATCCCACAAGCAGGTAAGTCAATTTCCCTTGGTATCTTTGCTCTTTGATTTATCTCCTGGTTTCTTCCCTTCTTTTCTCCTAGGCTCCCACACCATGCCCTGCTCCCTTTGCTGTGAGTCCCTACTACATCTGTAAGTAGGCTGGGCTCAGTGGACTGTATAGCTCAAATTGTCACTAACCTGGGCAGAAACATCAGCGTAAGCACACATAAGCATGGCTTGGCCAGCAGGGTACTCGGCATTGGAGATGGTTAGTTTGGTGAGCTCTGTAGGGTACATGGGTTGGCTGGTTTGAATGTCCGCTCTGCTAATCTGAACAATGCACGTTGGTTGGAGGACACCATCGTGGTCTTTGTCCTAAAGAGTAGCAATATGTTAGTGTAAGGGACAGACCATTATTTTTCTGGAGGGGGGATGAGAAATAATGTAAAAATATGTTTGCAGGGCCTGAAAAGACAAAATAAATTGTTTGCAAACACATTAATATGCATAAAAAAATGTCTGCAGAGACGTCAGATAAAGCAGCCGAAAAGTTCTTCATTGTACCAGGGCTTAAGGTCAGAATCTCAACAGGTTTTCATTCAAGGAATGCCACTTGCCTTGCCATTTAACATTGACATTCTGTCAAGAAATGGGCGAGTTTTGGAAGTCTGTCATTTTCCTGACAATATCACCATCAAAGTTAATGGGTCACTAACTGTTTACAAGTTATTTGGAGTAACCTATGGTGATGGGAATCATTTTAAATCAGCGATGTGCCTGCCTTCACCGCTGGTACCACAGGCCAGGTGGTACAATCAAACAATCAAACTACTGTATATTTAAAATTATAGCTTAAGCTGGGGTACACCTGAATGCCATTTTCTCGCCACTTGACATGGGTTTAATTTAATGGAAGTATCTCATTCATGTTTCAGGCAATCCAAAAATGCTTTAGCTCATCTCATGAATCTATGTTATTGGGTGTTTTATAAATTTTTGGATGATTTGGGGGTATTTTTGGGGGCTGGAAATAGATTTTCTCAAAGAAACAAATATTAATTGAAGATTTAATGAAGTTTAAAAATTAGAATTCGTAGTTAATAAATAATAGATGGGCACCAAAATAGTTCACTAGCAACCTGAGGTGTTCTTGCCTGGATATCAACTGAGAGAAGATAGCACCGTAAAAGAAAATTAAAAAAAATGTTTGCACAAAGGTGCTTCTGGAAAAAAATTGATTGAAGAGGTACATAAATTAAAAAAAATTGTTTGCAGAGGAAAATGTCTCATCCCACCCCCCTCCAGAAAAATAATGGTCCATCCCTAATGTGAGTTGAAAGTACAGACTGTACATGTAGTATCCTACCCATAGGAAGTAGCAGTAATAACAATTATTTATTATTCATGCTTTGGGAATCAAAGTTAAGCACAAATCTGTTCAGCCACAATCCAATGGACTTAAAAAGCCATAGCCTATTCATGTTCTCATCAGGTCAGTGCTGGCTAACTTACAGACTTACTGACTGACTGACTGACTGGCAGTCCAATGAATATAAATTATGGGGCTTTTAAAGGTTAATCACTACACTACTGTTCAGAAACAGACTGGGAAAATACTAACATCTTGTTCTTGGATGCTCTGTAATGATAACTGTGATGAAACAGCATGCAGCTCTGTTGAACTACTGGTTTGTATCACAGGAGCTACTGGCAGCATCTTTCCATGATCAGCAGCAGGCAGCGTTACAGTCACAGACACGAGTGTGATGCTCATGTGACGACTGGGAATGTTGCCTGCCAGAAGCTGCTTCTCAATAAACTCATCGTAGAATGGCTCAGTTTTCTCTGAAATGTTAAATTAGATACACTGTAGAATTAAGTGTGCATTACTTAAAAGTACCCTAGTCCGTTAAGCACTGTGTATTTACATTTATTAATTTTAACTTAACTACTAATTTATTTTTCTTCCAGAACCTCAACCTCAGTCCTCTCCATCCTGACTTGGGTAACAGGTTGCCCTAGCTAAGAGGTACATGTAAATGTACAGTACCAGTTTTTGTCATACTCTAACAGAAATCACTTAAACACCCTCATGATGCAAAATTTCACAAATTATACATGTACATGTGCCAATTTGCAAGTTCCAAACTGAAGAAATGTTGGCACAAGCTCCCACAAAATAAATAGCAAAATTACATTTCATACCTTTCCTGGGGACAATATCCTCAAATGATAACTTGCTGACAAGTTCCATTCTATGCACCATACTTGACGACACTTGTAGATGTGTTGGACCTACAATGACTCTTTTGAAAGACAATTCTTTCACAAGTCTTATTTCGCCCACAACCTCCAACCCCTCCACGTCATCTTCACTGGCAGTGTCTGGATCTTTCTCAGGCTCGATGTCCATTGTGTACAAGTAGTCAAGAAAAAACGCACCATATCTTCTCAAAGCCAGGGTTTCATTGTGGAGCTTGAGGAATTCTTCTGCATTAAAAGTAAGTTCAGGAATTTCAAGGGATGATTGTTCAGTGTTATCAAAGAGGGAACCTCTTAAAAATCCAGATGAATCCAAGGGGTCTTCTTTAGGGCTTCTAATGTTGAGGAACATGTCTTCCTACAAGAAAGGATGAACATGATATAAATTGATAACTTTTAGGTCAACTGTTTGAAAATTAATTAAAAGACTATGATGTTAAATAACTAATAACATACATGAAAAAATTACTCGATTCTGATTGGCTAAGAGCAGTGCAGTTCAAGTGTAACACCAGTGCAAAAAGTGTAACACCGGTGCAAAAAGTGTAACACCAGAGCAAAAAGTGTAACACCAGTGCAAATTACAAATCAAAAAAAAAATTGATGCAAAAATGTTTTGAAAGAAAAAGAAAAAAAAATTGTACAAAAATTTTTTTGCAAAAAAAAAAAATTCCAAAAAAAAAAATGGATGCAAATTTTTTTCATGACTGTATAATTATTAATAAGTAATCATACGGTTTTCTCGTTCAATTTGGGATTAATTTGCACTTGTGAGTTTTTCAAAAAGCTCAAATTGCACTCGCCGAAGCGGCTCGTGCAATTTGAGCTTTTTGAAAACTCACTCGTGCAAATTAATCCCAAATTGAACTCGAAACCGTATGATTACCTATACAAATACGGATCTAACCAAGTAGTGTCTTGTCTAACGATACATGTTATATGCAGTATTATACATTGTATTTAACAGAAGTGAGATTATGACTTGTACATGTAGATTACATTGTATTTTAAAAATACAAATACATTTATTTAGAAAATGGCACATACAGTTGTATGTTACATGTGAGTCGTGTGTTTTTGTTTTCCTTTGTCCCAGATTATAGTAATAAATCTGATATATAAAAGGAAAATAAAAATTAAACTGGTTTGAAAATTTTCAAACCAAAGTAAAATTTAAACCACAACATATACATGTACATGTAAATGTATTGAATAACCTAATTATAATGCAAACAAAAGAAGGAGTTCTGGAAAACTTAAGAGGTTATGTGACTTGAGCCACAAACATTTACATGTACATGTAGGTTACATGTACATGTACATGACTGTACATAATTTATATTGTATTGTAATTTCAAATTATCCTAATTCTTTCAAGTGTTTGCATTAGGTTACACAGGGTATTCATTAGCAGAAATCAGTGGCCATTTTCTACTTCTCTTACACAACAACACCTGAATTAGTCTTACATGTCATAACAACTTGTGTTTACATAACCTGATACAGATCTAAAACTAGATCTAAAACCGTCATGCAACCATTTGAAACGCATGTTATGAGATCAAAATTCCACAATACTGTATTGTCTTCAATACAGTTCTGCAATAGGTTCTCTGACAGTACTAGAGAACTCGGAGAAGTACACTGTAAGCATTTGCATGTGAACCACAAACCTGTCAAAAACTCGAGATCCACAAAATGAATTCTAGGTACAATCTAGAATTCATCTTGTGGTTCAAGTGCAAAATTAATGCATTCTGCTCCAAGTTCTCTGTTAGGTTGCTTCTGTCCGGTACTGTACAGTACTTCAGACAAGTCCTACCTTTTCCTCTACTTCATTGTTGTCCTTTGCTGCCAGAGACTCATCCAAACTTCCACAAACACAGTCTCCAATACTCCACCCTGTTATGGATGACACGCCCAGCTGAACGTCAAAAAAGTCATCTCCTTTCATCACAACCTCAGCTGCCATCCCTGACAGCTCAAAACT
The DNA here is from genome assembly GCA_024195265.1 of Dendrophyllia cribrosa. Taxonomy (NCBI): domain Eukaryota; kingdom Metazoa; phylum Cnidaria; class Anthozoa; order Scleractinia; family Dendrophylliidae; genus Dendrophyllia; species Dendrophyllia cribrosa. The sequence continues at coordinate 48,197,722 of JAJLRJ010000003.1, forward strand.
CAAAACTGGCTTGAATTCAAATCGCTGTCCTCCGAAAAAATTCCCTTCGCTGACTTTTCCGGTCAACTTAATAGTGGTCGTAACGTGACACACATAAATTCCAAATATAAACAGTGGTGTGGGCGGAGGGGTGCTGGTCAGTTGTGCTGCCTGTTCACCTTCAAGATTTGGTACAAGGGACCACATCCAGTTTACCCAGTCTTCATTCTCATCAGGGTTTGGTTGGTTGTGAGTTTGGACAGTCCCCTCCTGAGGTTGTGATGGCAAACTCAGATTTGGGCTGGGTGCGCTTTGTTTTTCAACAATTCTTCTTGCAGGGTGAGGTTTGTAGTTACTTCCTGGTAAATCCAGACTGCCATAATAAAGACTCAAACATAATGTTACCAGCCTCATAAACATGGGAAGCTGTTGATCCGTTAGTGAGATGTCGGCAGATTCACAGTAAACATCAAGTTTAGTTTCAAGAGGTCTAAGGAGGCTGTCATATTTCAGGAGCATTCGACAACTCAGACCACACTTGTACAACAGTGGGTCTTGGTAAAGATCAATTTTCCCACTTGAAGTTCTCTTATCAAGGCAAATTGTCAGATCTGATATATTACAGAGTTTCTGAAGCAAAAAGTCAGGAGCTACAACATCAACAAAAGCTTTCTCCCAATTGCTGTTCACGCTGAATGTTTCAGCTGATTTGATATTCAATGACAATACAATATCATCCTCAAGGTATTTCAGTATAACATTATGGACATTAATTGAGACATTGTTAATGACCCGATTGACGAGACTTTGGACATATCCAGATGGCGGAGCTTCCTCTTTGCCTTCTAATACCTTTTCAAGCTCATCATTTTGGGTTTCACCCATTGGTGTTGACTCAGAGACTTTACTTACTGTGCCGTCAGGACTATGATCTGGATATCGCAATTGAACAATGCACTCTAGTGTGTTGATAGTTATCTCCACCGGTTCTGAGCCAAGCTTGGTCCATGGTATGTGAATCTGAAGCTTATGAATCTTCCCGCTAAGAAAGGTTATTGGTAGCTTTAATTCCTGAAAGAAAATAGAAGATTAAGTCAGGATTTTGGGTGATGACAGGATGCCAATCTATCATGAAAATCTGATTAAGATAATTACCTCAGGAATGCTTCAAATAAAATGGGATTTTCTACATGTACATGTCATGTCGTAATTTGGTAAACAGTTATATAATTTTGACAGGAATAACTCTGCCAGAGTGGTATCACCACTGGCTGCTCTTGCAAGTGCCAAGCCACTGACAAGGAAAAGAAAAACCTTTAATACACATATTAAGAGCTAAAAAACATCCTATGTCTGGGCAAATCTTGTGAGTTAAAGGGACAACTGTTTTTCCTTGCTCAGGACACTTTCCCCTTTAATGAAGCCTAGGTGATTCTAATTAAGATCCATTGGCACTACATACTGAAAAAACAATGGGTGAAAAATGACAACTGAACAAACAAGAATAACAATGAGATATTTAAATGGACACAGGGCAAACTGTATGCAGTCTCAGTTCTCAAGTCTTAGTTGTTAAACAAGCTGCTCAGTGATAAGCAGAACTAAGCTGGACTTTATCCTTCTATGCTCCTCTTATACAATCAAAAGACTAGGGCTTTCCCAGACTCGCTCTTCAAGTGTTTACATTAGGCTACAAACTGTTGAGAGCCGTGTTTTCAAATCATAATGCAAACATCTACAGCTGTAGCCAGTCAATATGAGCGCACACATTATAAAATCTTTAAGCAAAACTTTGGGTGCCCAATATAATCACGTGCACCCTACTGAGCTGCATGTACAGTAGTGTCACTGCAACTGAACAGCAAAATGTAAGATTGGTGATAACAGCATTTAATATTACTTTAAAAAGAAACTATTCTTACCTTTTCCAATACATCTAGCCTCAGCTCTAAGTTGTACAAAACAACATCGCCGCCCCACAGTGACAAACTAAGGTCTGAAGGCTTTAGATTCTTGATGTACTTGTCGACATAGCTCATCAACAGTGGAGTAATATAGCTTTCAAGCATGGTTTATAAGTGTAAACAAAACTCAAGCCTTCAACTATGTTTGGCAACGTTCGTCGATGTAGCACAAATAAAGGGCTTCTTTTGTAAACAAACTAAATCCCATTGCCCCCAACGTATAAAGTTTTAGTGACGTTCATTTGCAGCAATAGCGCGCTTTCCTTCAAACGCTCCAAAACATCTTTGCTTTAGAGTCCTTCAGATTATGGACAACGTTGAAGACGCAGAGAGCCTGTCATACATCCAGTCATTGTAATAATCCTGGAATCATCAATTTACGATGATTTACAACCTTCAAATTTCCAAGAGGAACTACTTTCAAAATTATTTTCTCCTAAACTTTCTACCAGGCGTTCAGTCGATATAACAAGCAATCTCATTGGTCAAATGATAATGAACCAATCAAAAGGGCTGTTACATCGACCGCCACGCTGGCAACTTGTTTCCCTGCGAGTCCACTGAACCGTAAAACAATCAGGAGCTTTCAATATTCCATCATTGTCCCAGAAAAAAGAGGGGTGAAATGAGGTCAAATTTTTGAACCCAAAAAAGTCCAAACGGCCCAGAACCAACAAATAAAGTCCCTGCCAAAACATATAAACCAAAAAAAATCCGCCAAAAAGTATTTTAAATTTCTAACCAAGTCCGCTAATATACCTGTGTCCAACCCACCCCCCCCCCCCCCCCCCCCCCCCCGCCGCACCGGGGGGTTGTTGCTGTGTATTTTCTGCGTAAAACTAACATATCACTGATTATATGAAATTTATTGCTACAAAAAAAAACTGAAAAACAACAAAATGTATGGAAATGCTGTAAAAAACTGGAAACAACAAAATATATGGAAATGCTGTGTTTGTTGATACCCTTTACCGTCTTACTTACCCTCCACTACTTGGAATATAATTGCCAGCTTCCCACAATCCAGTTCAAGAAAAATTGGCGGGAATAGTAAATCTCTCGGCGTCCAGTTTGCAGTGATTTTGTAATCTTGCCCACAACATGTTAAATTTGTCGTAGATGTTACAATTTTTCTCTTAAAACCGACGATTTGAGTACAAATTCCAAAAACCTATTCATTTCCGTAGGCCGTTTGATAAAATTTATCGGAAATGGCGATGGAAGAATGTCGAACTGAAGCGAGCATTGGAATAGAATACTCTGAAAGCATCCAAGGTTCGTCTGAAGATGAAAACACAAATTCGGCATCAGTGAAGACGGCTGCTCAAGTTGACGGTTGTTCACCGTCTGAGAGGAGAAAAAGAAAGCGTATTTCACCGCATTCGACACCTAAAGTCACAGAAGGTAGGTTTGAACGAAGTCGCTTGTACTTAAGACTTATGTAAATTGTATTACACATGTACACTTTAACAGCTAGGCAGCGTATTAACAAAAGCCACATTTTATACCATGCCATATAATGAAACAAGAAAACTCAAATTACGACTGATATATTGGATGTAACTTATGTATCAGTTGAGTTTTTAAAACCGATTTCAACACCAGTTAGTTAATCATTAAGCTTTCTGAGGCAGGACTAATATCACTATTAAATGAGACAAACTGAAATCTCTGGCTACTTTTAGAGGGTGTTTACATGACACTGGTGTGACTTTCATACCGGAATGAGTTCATGTCAGTTCCATGTCATACAGGTCCAAAATCTCATTCCGAGTCCTACTTAAACGAGTTTTCTCTGTAACTGCAACAGATCAAGACAATTTCTCATACCAGTAAAAAAACTTAAAGTGGTATGATGTACATGTAAACATGGTTTGGCCATTCCTTTTTCGTTAGTTTTAACCATTTTGTACCAGGATGTAACTCATATGGCTATCATGAAAATGGTTTATATAAATATGGTTTAAAGTCTTGAACTGGTGTGAAACATCCCTCATCATTCAGTTTTTGTCAAGCTATGAGATATTTTTTTAAAGGGCAGGTATAACATCTTTTCTACCAAAAATCTAGCCTTAGAAAATTTTCCATTCACATCCACCAGAAGAAATATTTTTGTCCACATACATATACATGTAATATTCTGGCATGATGGTGCCATAAACAGTTTTTAGGGCTTCATGCTCTACTAGAATCATATCTACTACACTTAGTAACTTTCTTTTGAGTGGTACTGTATCTTGGTGTATATCCACTCTAATGTGTTCATATATAATTAATGTCAATTATTTAAGCTTTCATAGTTTGTTACTATGACAACTTGAGAAAATGACAAGTAGTCATCAACACGAAAGTCTTTTTTTATCTTTTGACACAATCAAGTGAACTTAATTTACCTCAACAGGTTTTGGAGATAGCAAAGCAGGAGAACTTCTAAAAAAGATCCCTGAATTACAAGACATGTTCACAATATTATCTAAAGTTGGTGAAGGTAAGCTTTGCTAACAGCCATTGTAATTGGTTTGATTAGGTTAGTTCTGAAAAGAACTGTTGTTGTTGACAACAATCACTCCAGCTGACATTTTGATGACCTGAGGGGAAGTCATTTTCAGAGTCCTTTGAACTGTAAACTGTCAGTTCATGGTAATGCTGCCATTGGTCAGTTTTGCCATGATATTACAATGATAATAATAATAATAATAATAATAATAATAATAATAACAATAATAATAATTATTCACATGACTGATAATTTCTGCTCAGATTGTCGAAACGTCAGTTATTGTCAACAATAACAGTTTTTTTTAGAAGTAAACTAACCCAGACAAGATCACACTCAACAGACTATCCATCAAACATTTAGTAAGTCATCAGAGTGAAACAACAGAAACAAAAATAAATGGTCTTTGTAATCTCTTTTTTGTGTGTTCTGCAGGTACCTTTAGCAATGTTTACTTGGCCAGAATGAATATGTTACCTGATAAGTTATGTGCTCTGAAGCACATCATTCCCACCAGTGGTCCTGGGAGAGTTGAAAATGAACTGAAATGTCTTCAAGATATTGGGTAAGTTTTTCCCTATTTATGTCAGCATAAGTTACAAACAGTGCTTTATATCTTGAAGTGTGGAGGTACACTGTATGGTGGTCACCTGGCCCTGGTTGTTCAAAAGGTGGATAGCGCTATCCATCGGATAAATCACTATCCAGTGGATATATAAGTTTTAACAAAATCCTTTGTGTTATCCACTGGATAGTAATTTATCCCGTGGATAGCGCTATCCACCTTTTAAAACAACCGGGCCCTGTAGTATGGGCATCTGGCTATCCCACTTTTTGAATATTGAATATTGTTTTCATGGAAAATTCAACTATTTAGGGGGGTAATCTGTATATCATTGGGTCTTGGTGTGCTGCTGGGACTCCTTGCCTTATGCCAAACAATGTTTAATTGCATTTTGCAACCCTATTCAGGGCTCAAAATTAAAAAAAATTCTTAAGTCGAAAAAAATAGTCACCAGATGCAAATTTTTAGTGGCCAGTTTGTAAAGTATAAGTGTTTAAAATCGTTCTCCGGCATCTGGTCGCGTTGGACACAAGGAGGAAATGTTAGTCGCATTTACGACTGTATCAGTCCAATGCCCTGCTTTTCTAAACTAGGCAACAAAAATCCTTACCCTATCCCAGACTCGCTATTTTTCAGAAGCCTATCTTAATTCATATCACTCATGAGTTTCCTGGTAAATGATACCCTATTCTAGACTTAAACTCTCTGATTTCTATTCCCTATACCAGACTAAACTGCTTGAAAACCACACCCTTCACAATGGCCATACCCATAAAATTATACAATGTACCTAATAATTTGTTTTATGAGAGTACCCCCAGGGGACAAAAAGTACCTTCCAAATGTTCTAGCTGACTCTTACTGCCTGCAAAGATAATGCTGCCTTCGCTACAAAACAGAAACTGCTGGGAAAGAGAATGCTTTCGTCTTACTGGACAATTCTAATACAGGACTGTATAACAGGGCTGTCATTAAAATTTGAGACAGGCGTTGCTCTGATCTTAACACCCGTAACAATCTTGTTGCTTTGTCGTTCAATTTAACCTATGACAGGCAAGATCACCCGTAACATCAAGGTCTCGTCAAGTGCACTCACCCGTAACAGATGCTACGGGTGATGGCCCTTAATGACAACCCTGTATAATATACCTGTATTATTCCACTGTATAACTGTTGTTGTTTTTTTCCATTTCTAGGGGCACTGACAATGTTATAGGGGTTCATTCAACCCAAAGATGCGATGATAATTTGGTTTTTGTCTTACCTTACTTTCCACATAATAAATTTCAGGTAAATGTTCAATCAAAAAGTTTAGCACCATTAATATGATGATTAATAGACCATAAAAAAATTGGATTTATTAACCATGCAGTTCAATTAACAAGGTTATACAAAAAGTAAATGAGTGCATTTACATTTGTTCAAGTCCCAAAAACTGGTCATAATACTTGTATTAAGATGGTCATAATTTTTAATGTATTAACATGGGTTGGCTGTATGGTGGTGTTCGATTGTAAATGTCTTGTGTAATAAAAGAAAGTAAAATGAAATTTAGTTTCCTTCCAGTGTTCTCGGTTAAACCCCTAACCCATAACACATATAAGGGGTGTCACTGGTTACATTTACATGTAGTATTTAGGGCTGACATCAATGGCTTTTAGCTTGCCATCTACACAAGGAAAATAAATGTACAGTAGGTGGTCATAAACTCAAAATATGTTCCCATGGTTGTTGTCCTTTGGTCATTTGCCAGCCATCTTCACCGCAGTTGCTGCCCATAATAGCCTGCTGCTACAGGTGGCTACAGGTGTTAGGCTGTGAATTAAGTGCTTTAATATGATGTTTAATAAGGCCTGTTGGCTATGTGCCACATTGTTATAGCTGTTAATTACACAATTGGAATAGTTGATGACAAAAATATTGAGAATCCTGCATCTGATTCTTTTAGCTGCAGTACTGTGCAGAAGTAAAAATTTGAGAGCAAAATTTGATGAAATATAAAATACATGTAACCATTCTTAGCAACATGTTTTGTTTGAAGTGTTGCCCTTTGTAGTTGCCTTATGACTGGAACAGTTCTATAAATGGAGACATTTTAAAGTTTACCATCAATGAAACCAATGTTGCTTTCCTTTCTTTTACAGGAATATTTTTTGGAGATGAGTGTTTGTGAAATCAAAGAATACATAAAGAACCTTTTCATTGCCTTGAAAAGAGTGCATTCTTTCAATGTCATCCATAGAGATGTAAAACCAAGCAATTTTTTGTACTCCAGAGAGACAGGGAGGTAAACTGAGAACTACACTGTACAATATATTTTATAAACTGTTAGAGAATTTTCATTCAGGTTATAGAGGTGGGTACCATTTTATTGCCACTTGAATAACACATGGCATCCTAGATAACCTTAACTTTATTGAGAACTCTGATTCTAGGGCCCCATACTAATGTGTAATACAATTTTTTTGTATTTGCCTTAATCATCAGTTTACTAAAATGATAGAAAACAGTAGCATCATTGTTTTAAAAATGTATGACAAGGACATGACAAAATGACAAAATTAAATAAAGACACACAAAAATGTGGCTTTATCAACAAAGTTGTTAATGTTAATTTGCTAGCCCTAGTTTGTCAGAGTGATTCGCTTCCCCACCAATGTAGCAACACAGTTGCTTTAGAAACTATCTCCTTTATACTTATGAAAATACTTTAACTAAGTGTGGATGGGGCCTAAATGTCTTACAAACTTACGTAATGCATTGTAATTTGATTTTAGATACAGACTTGTTGATTTTGGGCTTGCCATGAAAGTTCCTGGGAGCACCAATTCTCTCCTTGGTATGTACATTGTTAAATTGATTTAATTTTTTAAAATATGAAGAGATGATTAAAAGTAAAATGTCTCTTTTTTACATAATTTTTCAAGTTTTTTAAATTATGTATGGATGTTTGTGGTAATCAAACATTGGAGATGTGTGTGAAAGCCTTACTGTGTTCGGTAAAATGCACTCTAACTGGGTGCCCAGTTATCACATTTTGCACTTGTTATACTGTTGTATTGGAGGAGTTTTAAGTACCTCAAAGATCTAAGACTGAGCTACACTGTACATGACTGTGTACATGTATGTTCATTTCATGTCTGTCAATACTTTTATAAAACAAGTTCAAACTACCATGTTTTTTTAACTTAACCTTTAATATGCAAGATGCTGGAGCATTTGGGAGAGCTGAAAAGTACTTTATGTGTACATTAAAACCCTCTCCTTGAATAGTGGTTTACACCATTGTTTGTGTTCCAACTTCAAACACACACATTATTTTTTGTCTTGGCCTGTAATTTGAATGTTTTTGCCACAGCATAAACTAGAGTTAATGTTTAGCTCATTTGAACCTTGTGCCTTGCCGTCATATTATGTATTTTTCCGGCTAATTGAATTATTGTACTTTGCTTACTTACACGCGTGTCCGAACTGCCACATATTTTTAGCAGCCAATTACACTATTAGCATGCACGTGCCTCAGTCTGTTATCCAATCAGATTTGGGCCCCCTCACTGCGGTCACTTTTGGTAATGTACATCGCTCGTGGTCTATCTCGCATTCAGTTCAATTTCACTGTACAAGGCAACTGTTTATTTTGTTTTTCCTGCGTTTTTCTCGCCTTTTTTCCACCATGAGCGAGTACGAGAATCTCACAGCAGAAGTTCTACGTCTTCTTTGCCAACAAAAGCACCTTCCCGTCGCGGGCGAACGGCAAACCCTGATAAACCGTCTTCGAGGTACCGAACCAAGCAAATCCACACGCGGGAAAAGGCCAGCTCCACGCGCCCCAGCTAAGCGATCCAAACGCCAGAAAGGATCTGCTAGAGGCCGCTCATCCACCTCTCAGGCCAAGAACACGGCAACACCACCGTCTGTAAATGTTTCCGACGAGGAAAGCGCAACCGAAAACACTGCGCTCGAGTACGAAGTCACAGCTGACAACACGCCGCCGGGGATCTCCGTGGAGCAAATCACCTCTATCGTCTCCGCAATCGTCGATAGCAAGATGGCCGCTCTTTCTCCTGCTTCACCAACTCAAGCAACCAACACACCTGCATTGAATCTCGGCGACCCAAACGCAGTGCAACAACTAATCTCTCCTTCAAATGGTGACCTTGCCGCACACGTGGATGAGAAGACACGCACAGCGATCAAACAGGGTGAGTACGTTGATTTTGTGTCGCTGCTCCCCGAAAATTCGACCGGATCTCCCAATGTAGTCGACTTGCTTACCCTTACTGTTAACGGCGAGTCCGTTCCTATACACGTCCCGGGTCAGAGGAGGTCCAAAAAGGTGCCCATCGATTCGTTCGATCGATGGTTGTCGGCCTTTGCCGTGTTCGCGACTATTCTCTTGTCCGCATTCCCACACAGGGCGGTGGAAATGTTCGCCTACATCAATATTATTCAGTCTGCGAGCAAAAAATTCTTAGGCCTCTCCTGGCTTGCCTACGATCTAGATTTTCGTCGAAGGGCTGCCCGGGACCCCACCCTTCCCTGGAGTAAAATTCATCCCCAACTCTATTTAGAGAAATTCACCGGTCTCTCCCGCACTGCATGCTTCACCTGTGGGGGGGTAGATCACATGTCTCATTCCTGCCCTCTGTCTTCCCATAGGGATAGGCCAAGCCAAAGCAGTGACCCCTGCAGAAATTTCAACCGGGGAGTTCCCTGCATCAGGTCACCATGCCCCTATCCCCACCGCTGTTCAGTCAACGACTGCCAGGAGTCCCACCCAGCAACCGCCCACCCCACTCACCGCCCTGGAAAGTCTACAAGGGCTGACGATCACAAACGCCGCTGATTTTGTATCACATCTTAAGCCACGTACACCTGTGAATATTGATTTGCTTGAAACCTACCTTGAGGGCCACCCTGATCCCAACTTTGTTTCTTCCCTTTGCCTAGGTTTAAGAGAGGGTTTTCGCATAGGCTACTCAGGTCCTCGTACCCCCACATCTTACCCCAATCTCCGCTCGGCTAAACTTCACCCAGACATCTTGGAAAAGAACCTCCTTACCGAGGTCCTAAATGGACACACTGCAGGGCCTTTCCCCTCCCCCCCGTTCAAGAATTTCCGCATCTCCCCACTGGGCCTTGTCCCCAAAAAACACTCTGAGAAATGGCGTACCATCTTTCACCTGTCATACCCTAAAACCTCCTGCACCAGCGTCAATGCCAACATCCCCATTGAAGACTATACCCTCCAGTACGTAACTATAGACAATGCCATCCACCTCCTCCTCTCCCTTGGGAAGGGTGCATTTATGTCCAAGACAGACATCCAGTCTGCCTTCCGGATTGTCCCTATCCATCCCCATGACTGGGAACTCCTAGGTATGCACTGGAAAGGGCTCTATTTTTTTGACACCGTTCTCCCCTTTGGTCTCCGTAGCGCCCCATTCCTGTTTAACATGCTGTCAGATGCTCTTGAGTGGATAATTCGCTATAAACTCAACATTAGGGGTACCCTACACATTTTAGATGACTTTTTCATTGCCCTTGCCCCACCCCGCTCCCATTGCACTACGGCTCTGTGCAAACTCCTTACCCTTTTCACCGATCTGAACATACCTCTGGCCCCGGGAAAAACCTTTCGACCCTCTACACAATTAGAGTTCATGGGTATACTTCTGGACTCCTCTACCATGGAAGCCAGACTCCCTGAAGACAAGTTGAGAAGGCTATGCTCACTTGTCTCAGCCTGGCAGACAAAAACCTGCTGTCGTCTTCGGGACCTACAGTCACTCATTGGCTCCCTACATTTCGCCTGCAAAGTCATTGCCCCGGGTCGCCCCTTCCTCCGCCGCATGATCACTTTAACCCGCGGCCTATCCAACCCCGGCTCCCTTATCCGCCTGAGCAAGGAATTCCACAAAGATCTAGACATGTGGGCGCACTTCCTGTCCTCTTGGAATGGGGTGAACCTTTTCCTACCCCCGTTTTCCCTTTCTCAAGATTTCATCCCCCTTTTCACAGATGCCTCCGGGTCCATCGGGTATGGGGCTTACCTTCACCCCCACTGGTTTAACGGCAAATGGCCCCCTCAACACCAACTTGGTTACTCCCCTGACATTAGTATCGCGTGGCAGGAACTGTTCCCTATCTACCTAGCATGTGCCCTGTGGGGACCCTTTTGGTCAAATCAACATGTCCGCTTCTCTTGTGACAACCAAGCGGTTGTAGCCATCATCAACACCAAGACCTCTAAAATCCCTCGGATCATGGATCTCCTTCGGCCCATAACCCTTTTTACCCTTCAACACAATTTCACCCTGACAGCTGTTCATTTAGAAGGCCTCCAAAATGGCATTGCTGACTCCCTTTCTCGCTTCCAGATGGAACGCTTCAGGGAGCTGGCACCAGAAGCCTCGCCTACTGGTTACCCCATCCCGGAATACTTGACCCTTATTTAAGCAAAAAGGTCTCTGGCTACCTCTGGGATTCATTAGCACCTTCCACCAGAAGAACGTATGCTTCGGGGGAGAAACAGTTTATCCTATTCTGCCTCAAACATGGTCTAGTCACCCCCTCCACCCCCCTACTCCCCGCTAGTGAAGTTACCCTGATCTACTTTGTTTCTGATTTAGCTGAATGTGTCAAATTTGGCACTATTAAAGTGTACCTAGCAGCGATACAAAATCTACATGCTGAGTTCAACTGCACCCTCAACTTTGCCACCATGCCTCGCTTACAAAACAGTCTGCGGGGCATCAAACGCTCCCTCGGCTTATCTCGACGTGACCGTCAGCCAATTACGCTGTATATTCTCGAATCTATTTTTCACTTGCTTCACCCCTACCATTCAACAGACATTGACACTGTTATGCTTTGGGCTGCGTTTACCCTAGCATTTTTTGGCTTTATGAGGTGCAGTGAACTCACATGTAATGGTCCTTTCGACCACAACGTACATCTCACTCGGGGGGACATCACATTTGTCCCCAACATTTGCGCACCTAAACACATGGGCGTCCGCATCAAGAAATCTAAGACAGATCCCTTCCGGCAAACAGCCGTCATCACCATCGCCAAATCAAACTCCACCGTCTGTGCAGTGTCAGCCACAAGAGAATTCTTCCTTCAGACTCCAGATTCCACCCCACAAAGCCCAATGTTTCAGTTTAAGGATGGTACCCTCCTCTCACGGCGCACTCTGGCCCTTAATCTACACACGCTTCTGACATTATGCGGTCTTAAAGCCCATTCATACAACACTCACAGTTTCAGAATTGGGGCAGCAACAACTGCAGCAGCAGCTGGCCTGCCCTCCTGGCTCATAAAAATACTTGGTCGCTGGCGCTCGGATTCATACGAAAGGTACATCCACCTTCCTCAAGCTACTATACTCCAAGTACCATCCACTATGACCTCCCACCATCAAGAACACACTACTTCGCAGAACCCCACCACGTTTGACCCCTGGAATTGAATGGAACAATCAAACTTTGTGACAAGACCTGGATTGGTCAGAACTTGTGTGACTTACACAAAGGCCCACGGGCCCTAGACTCTATGCCTAATTATCTTAAACTTAACTACATCAGACACTGCTTGGTTTAGAAATACAGAAGATAGAAGGGTGGTAACTACTTAACTATTAAAAAGAATTCTGTCTGAGGCTACTAACAGACTGCTGCTTTGCACCATCCTGGGTGGGGTTAGCCTTTCTTCCCGCTTGCTCGAACAGCTCTTTTAGCAGCCTCAGTGTGGGAGAATTCTGTTCCAGAATTAGTGGGGATAAGTGTTGCTGGCGACAACCCTTCAGTCCCACACTGAAGCGATGCCTGGGTTGCCTTAGCTTGGGTCGAGCAAGGTGGCCACGCCCACTACCCCTCGCTAGTCACCCCTATAGGAGCTTGGCATAGGTACACGCCACTCAGCTGTACTCCATGACGGCCAATCCATGGTTTCTATGCCACTCGCTGACACTAGCCCCAGTGACTGGCCTCGCATGTGGCAGGCAGCATTCGGGTCCTGGACAACACTTACCCCCCGGGCCTTTCTCCCACATAAACAGTGTCTTTCAATTGCGCGTGACATTAATGAATGTTTTTGCCACAGCATAAACTAGAGTTAATGTTTAGCTCATTTGAACCTTGTGCCTTGCCGTCATATTATGTATTTTTCCGGCTAATTGAATTATTGTACTTTGCTTACTTACACGCGTGTCCGAACTGCCACATATTTTTAGCAGCCAATTACACTATTAGCATGCACGTGCCTCAGTCTGTTATCCAATCAGATTTGGGCCCCCTCACTGCGGTCACTTTTGGTAATGTACATCGCTCGTGGTCTATCTCGCATTCAGTTCAATTTCACTGTACAAGGCAACTGTTTATTTCCCTCCCACCCACCGCATTCCCCTTTTTTTTTTCACCCAACCGAGGTTACCACTCTGGCCCGTGTTTATTGCGTAAAATGTAATAAAGTTCTTTGTTTTGCTTATTTTCAATAAACGGTTTGGGGGATAAGTGTTGCTGGCGACAACCCTTCAGTCCCACACTGAAGCGATGCCTGGGTTGCCTTAGCTTGGGTCGAGCAAGGTGGCCACGCCCACTACCCCTCGCTAGTCACCCCTCTAGGAGCTTGGCATAGGTACACGCCACTCAGCTGTACTCCATGACGGCCAATCCATGGTTTCTATGCCACTCGCTGACACTAGCCCCAGTGACTGGCCTCGCATGTGGCAGGCAGCATTCGGGTCCTGGACAACACTTACCCCCCGGGCCTTTCTCCCACATAAACAGTGTCTTTCAATTGCGCGTGACATTAATCAGTGATTAATACAAGTTTAAAACCTTATTTCCAGATTCACCTAAAGAACCAAAGAAACCAAAAAGGACTCTACAATCTCCTAAGAATGCTTCCCAACCCAGACGTCGAAGTTCACGTCTGTCTCCGCAGAATGACAATAAAGACCAGGCAGCAGGCAAAGTTGCTGAGGAATGTGTCCTTAAGCCACGCTGTGTAAACTCAGGCAATTGGCAGTTTACACAACAACCTAAGGACTTTAAAGTTCCATCAAAGACTGCAACCCCAAAGTTAAGGAGGGCCTCTAGTGAGAAGACAAACTCTAAAGATCCATATCAGAAGGCCCAAGTGTTGTGTCCTCTTAGACATGGTCCTAAAGATGTGTGCACCATTTGTATGGCAAGGTAGATAACCATAACAACTAAACTTTCTTTGAAGGACAAATATTTGAAAAGGTACATGTAGATCTTGGGATTATCCCTATATACAGATAACCTAACAAAAAATCTAAAAAAAATTGTTTGGGAAATCCAGTATGGTCAATAATTCTGGGCTTGGTGACTTGTTGCTTTGACCCCTTTGAGGACCTTTATGGTGTCTATCAGTATGAAGAGTTTAACCAGGGATGTACTTATCAGTTACCAGACATCTATCCTTAGTGGACGCTTGAAAGTGGATGCCCACTTCAGCGGAAGGTTTGACTGTTATTTCTGATGAGTGTCACGACTATCAAATTTTTTGTTCGGTTCTGTAATGTATAACTCGTTTTATCTCATCTAGGGGCCATCAAAACACTCCACGAGCAGGAACACCAGGATTTCGGTCCCCAGAGGTCCTACTGAAGTACCCTCAGCAGTCCTCTGCCGTGGATATGTGGTCAGCAGGTGTTATCTTTCTATGTATACTCAGTGGGAGATACCCATTCTTCAGAGCTTATGATGACTTGACAAGCTTGGCGCAGATCATGACTCTGTGTGGAACTAGTACGGCTGCGAAAGCAGCTTTCAAGTTAGGTAAGCACTTTCTTTCCCCAAAGACTGATTTTTGCTACATGTAGCTATAAATTTGACACAACTGGACTATAGCATATAAAATCGACTATTATATTGCTGGCTTTAGGTTAGAAGCACATTACGTGATGCAAGATTTTACTGTGAGACTAAAACGTCAACACTTCCTAGCACACGGGCACAAATGTTTTTTACATGTTTAAGTTTCTCTTTCGAAAACGTAAATTACTAGTTGTAATTGTTACAGGAGTACACCCACTAATTAAACACATAACTCTGAACAGGGGTTCCCGACAAATGCTACAACGGAAATGCGTTGTAAACGTTTATATCTATCTGTGGGACACATTTTAAACATCCGTACTGACAGAATGGAAAATGTTCATCAGAGACACAACCAAATATTCTCGTTTACTGCTGTAGCATACCAATTGTGTCTACTTGTGTACTGATACCTTTTTTTTACAGGCAAGGATCTCAATTTCAGTTCGGATTGTCCATCTGGAAATCTTAAAATACTTTGCACCAAGCTACGGAGTGGAGCTAGCAAGAAGCCCACCGTGAAATGTTGTGTTAAACAGTCAAACTGCGAAGATGTAGAGCATACGAACATTCCAGCAAAGAGACTAAAACGAAAATCAAGATCTCTATCTCCAACCAGTTCCCAAACTGAAGCACCTTTGGCTTCAAATCCTTGGCATCGACGATGTACGATCTGTCAGAAAGGGAATCCTTATTGTTGTATATCAGTTCAAACTGATGCGGAACTATCTGGCATAGCTCGTAAGGACTTGGTTTCGACTCGTGAACACTCGGATATGAGTCGTAAGCACTCGGATGCGACTCGTGAACACTCGGACGATGCTCGCCACATTCATCTCGACGGCAGCAAGTGCGGATGCACTTGTTGTACATGTTGTTGGGCTATTGAGGACGCGGCTTATGATCTGTTAGAACGTTGCCTTGATTTAAATCCGCACACCCGAATCACTGCGGCCCAGGCATTGGAACATGCCTTTTTCAAGGATGGATTTTAATTGTTACTTGCCCACGGAATGGTTATCTGCGCTTATACATCGACTTGCCAAGCGAAAAAGATAATTTGATGCTTTTCTTGTTTCAGCATACAGCGCAGCGTAATGCAAAGACGACACTGAGTTTGGAAGAAACTAAACGATTAGTTTATAGGTAACAATCTACCTTTCGAATTCTCATACATTCACTCAAGTGTTTTTCTTCACATTTTGTAAAACCAAAGCGGAAGGTCAAGCTACTTAAGCTAAGAATTGCCATTGCGTTGGTAAGACGTCTCGTGGATAGCCATTTCATGGGGTTAAGAATATATATAATGGTTAAAATACAGTAAAGTTTATCGATTTTACAAGTCATTTATGTATATATCTAGTTGAATCTTTAAAATGAATCCAAGTACAATTGCCATAGATTATAAAATATTGCACGTACAAAATGTACAGTTTGTTCGCATACACAACGTAGATGTTCACAATAAAATTTATACATTCATGCATAGGCTTTTTTATTTTCTGAAACATGACTGATTGGCCCAAAAGCATGCTAAGGGTCACTGAAGGCCCGGTTCCAACATTTTCCCGACATCCGACCAAGTTGCAAATATTGGGAGGAAAAATAAAAGTTTTAAGAGGCCGTTGAAACGGTTCCATCATCGGCCAAACAATCGGGCCAACATATGCGAGGAACTGGGACAACAACATTAAACATTTTCGAGAACAAAAGAAATGTTGGAGCGATGTTGGATAAAAGTTTAAACCAATTTGTTAAAACACGCCACCGACAAGCAAACGGCCCCAACACGTCCAACAAAATGTTTGATGAATGTTGGCGCAAATGTTGGAACCATTTAATCGGGCATTTAGAGTGCTTGCACACAGGTAAACAAAACCGTGTTGGACGAATGTTGGCGTAAATGTTGGCTTTCGAAAAAGCGATAATTTAATCTGTCGATGAGATTTTAGTCCATTTTCAAGTGCGCAAACTTGTCTCGGCATGAACTCCATTTACTATATGCAAGCCGAATTTTGTTTACCCATCCCGCTCGCTACTTCGGTAATTCAATACCTTTCTGCAACAGTTCGTGTTGAATATCGCACAGGCAGTTTAGAGCAGTTTTCAATTGAGTGTCGTAAAACCAAAACCAAAGTAATTACTCTGACCAATCACAGCAGTCGTAAACAATCCAATGAACCAATCAGAGCTCGAGGCAATAACATGTCGGCGGCGCCAAGCGCGGGAAAACGCGTGCGAGCAAGTCGCGATTGGTTTTGGTTTTACTTCTGATTGGTCGAGAAAGTGGCGCGATTTTTTTTTAGCCAATCACAAAGCGTAGCAATGCAAAACCAAAGCAATTGTGTAATTCCTTTCGACACTCAATTGAAAACTGCCCTATAAAAAACAGGTAACAAAAACAAAGTACAGTCAAACCTAAATGCATACACCAAATGGACAGATGCAAGTGTTCGCACTTGTGACCGAGGTACGGATAGTATGAACTTTTGCTAGCTTCAGGACCGAAAGAACTGTCCGTAATAGAGAGGTGTTCGTATGCAGAGGTTCGACTGTATTATGTGCTCTAAATAATTACTGTAAATAAGATGCTGTAACCTCATGTCCGTTTTTGCATACACCGGGATGTTTAAAGACAAGATAAGTAATAGGAAGCAAAAGATAGCATAGTTACAGCCATCTGAGCAGCGCTTGCAGAGGATCCACTGGGTTTCCTATTGACATATGCAAACAAAGCTTTAGAAACAGGGTGTTCCTGATCAATTTGCCAGGTCATACAACGAAGACTACCTCCAAGTACAGGCACTTTGCCAGCATTATAAACAGGGATTACTTCCTTGTTGGTGTTATTCTTAAAGACAGCAAAGGCTCTTTCGTTGCTTGTCCGGTTTGCAAAGAAAGGGAGATACACAGCGTTGTTCGTCACCAAGGAGTTGGCATAGGCACCTTCGGCTGAGACAAATCCATGCGACTTGCCCTTTTTTCCATAGCAAGGCAAAGGAACAACTGTGAGGTTTGGAAAGACGTTAAGAACAGCGGTTTCCATGGCGTCGTAAAAACTTTTTCCATCTGCGTCATCAAATAACGAAATCAAGAGAACATCTTTTTCTACAAATGACACAACGCCATCAGCGTGTCCAGTTGTATCTTCTGGGTCAGGTATAACAGCAACTTTTCTCTTGACAGTAGTTTCTAATGTCTTGACGAATTGCTCATGAGACATACTTGGATTGTCTTTGTACGGCCTCTCAGTGGTAATGGCCATATCCACGCCATTGTCCACAATGTTCCCCCCTTCGAGAACAAGTTCGCTGTGCTTCAACTGAGGTAAACCTACCTTACTTGCAAACTTCTCGAAATTGCCCTCATCAAATCTGGCTTGGTCGGCTGGAATGTACTGTGGTTTGTACGTGAACTTGACCTGTTGCTTTGGCATACATGGTGGAAAATCTCTCATCCATAAATCCAATGATTGATCTACTTCAATAAGATGAGCATTGGTAAAGGTGTGGTTCTTAAGGTACGCTAGGCCGGATTGATCGTGGATGATGAACAAGTGATCTCTGCCTTTGGTCTTGTCATCCATCTCCATGGCAAAGTCTGCAATTTTCTCTAAGTTGTCAAGATACTGACTATCGCTTTCCCCAGGAAGTGACACAACAATGACTTGTTTCTTGCTGTCGGTACTGTGAAAAAAAATAAAGAAACAAATTAGAGAGATGGCGATGAAATGCCGGGGAGGGAGGGGGGAGGGGAGTGCCCCTTCTCCCCCGGCATTTCATCACATTTTATTCCATTTCATCTAGTAGCAGCGGGTATATTCTCATCAAAACATTTGGACAGGTGGATTTCAAAGTGCACAGCTTGACTTGCCCCTCAAAAGCCTACTACAGAATTTGTTTAGAGTAACTGGCTGCGGATCTGGGTTTAACATGCAGGCATGTTTGGCAGCAGGGCGAGAATTGGACTCACCAGATGGCTGGATAAAATCGAGTCCCGTCACATTGGTAGAATAATAATTATAACATAGAGGGCAAAGTTACTGAATGCTGATTGGCTGACAAAGAGGGCATTTTTTCTTAATTAAGGGCAAGATTACTCGCTCCTGATTGGTCGGAAATCAAAATTTCTCACTCTTGATTGGTTGAGCGTGTCGTTCTCGTTGCATTCAGTTGGCTCGGCGGGATTTTGAAGAAAATTTACAAACGGAGCGCTCGCAAGTTTTGCCGGAGATTTCGTTATAAAAAAGGAAGGAAATCTGATGATACCTACGAAACTGAATTCTACAGGTGAATTACAGCATTTTACGCCAAACAGGAAGTGATTATTTGTGTTAAATTTTGGATTAACTTGGCGCCTGCAAGCCAATTTGCGACGTTGAAGAACTTGAAGAAATTCATTCATGGCGACAAAAGGTTTTAAAGTTCCATCACTTCACTGAATGTATGAGGATTTCTGCGGACCTCAAGAAAAGAACTTTGACAGATTTTCCTCAAAGGGACAATATACGTTTAACAGGATCTCTGATTTGCTGACAAAACAATAGAACAAACAACACAACAATGGACCCTAGCCCTGAAAACAATAGAGCTGCGTGATTCCCAGGTCGAATGAAATTAGATTGAGGTTGTTATATAATTAAAAGCTGCGTGGTATCAGATCTCGAAAGAATAAGGCTAAATGAATTGAAAGAAAGCAATTAAATCGCCAAACGTGCAAGCAAGTTTGAACTCGCCAATTGTTGTTATCAAAGCGGCAAAAACTTCACAACACAGGTACGCTTAAATAATATTTGCTTTGTTTTTGTTGTAAAGAGTCTATGTTCTCTAGATTTACATAACAGCCAAATGTATCTTTGACCAATTAGAAATTTATTTAACAACAGTGAATTGAAAATTTTTTCTTGTCAGTTACGAGAGAGTCATTTCACTTCGGGTAGTTTCAAGTCTGAGTAATTGTTACTGACAAAAGTCTGAAAGGTTTCCCTACAATTTTGCCCTCTATATTATAAAGAAGTAATCACATGTTCCCTCGTAAATTTAAGGATTAATATTACTTGTATTTTCAGAATCTGTAGAAATTGCCCAAGTCGCGCTTCTGAAAACACGCGTGATATAAATTCTTAATTTTACTCGGGCCCATGCGATTACATATACTAGAATTAAAACATTTATACAGGATTGCTGCTTCAGTTTTAAGAAAGAAAAAAACTGCTATCAATGCAGGTCCTGTTGAAAAAAATAAAAATACATAACATAAAAAGCGAAACTATTTAAAAAGAAATAAAGTCACAACTTCAATGAATTGTTAAAAATAGTAATGTTGCTCCTTTGTAGTAAAAAGCGCGCTTGATGCATTCTAAATTTATCTTTTCTAAAATGAGGTTATTGATATTCCTAGTGTTGTAACGGTTGATGTCATGGAGTTTCTTACATTAAAATAGGTAAAAAAAATCTGGTAACTCTATTTGCAATACACTCGTTAACAAAATGTGCGTCTGTCTTCTCAGGCCGATAATAGAGAGATCCCCTGCCCGGTTCAGTCATAGTTTGATCGGTTGATAGTTCTGAGGCAGCTTTTAAGTAGACGATTCTAGCTGCTCGTCTTTGTAGTCGTTCAATCTTGTCACTGTTTCCTTGTACTTGGTCAGAATGGGCTCAAACCGGGTGATCTCCCGAACTGACTTTTGATTTTTGACCCGTTAGAGTTTTATTTTGCCGATTGGCTTACTTGATATTCCTTGTAAAGAATTATTATAGGATTTTTCAAAAATAACAATTTTAAGGGACATTGTCCTGCCGAAATAACAAGATTTCGCTAACCTCATTTCCACGTCATATCGCCAAAAACCACAATATACAACATAATTAGATAAAAAGATAGAGAGAAAAACGGAAGCTGTAGGTTGGAGATAAAGTGCAGGATTGCAAGAATGGAGGTGGATTGCAGTTCATTCGTGTGGAATTTTACTTTTAAGCCGTTAGGGAAGTGGTCATAACAAGTAGAATCGAAGAGGATCCACCTTGCGTAGCCGTAGGGGGGCTGCGCAAGATACCGCCTATCCGATGAGCCTAATGGACAAAATTTATTGGAGAAAAATTAAGATGAGACTTAAATATTCTGTGCATGCATGAAGCTTACGTTGCTAGAAAAATAGCCCCCCGGGCGGGGTACTCCGGCCCTATAATGGGCTATACGGGCTATACGGGGATGCTCCGCCCGAAAGGGGTACTTTTTTGAAGCTGGAGGTATATGGAAGGGTCGAGGTTTAACGATTTGAAATATATGAAAGGGTAGGGATTTCACGAAGAATAGAAAAGGGTAGCGAAAACACAAGTTGAAGTATAAAAAAGGGTAGGGAAAACTGCCATTTAAGTACTGTAAAAAGAGCCTTTCAAAATATATGAAACAGACGCACGTAAACGCTATATGAAAGGGGAACCATTTTCAATGAAAGGTATATGAAAAGGATACCATTTTCAATGAAAGGTATATGAAAGGGGTACCATTTTCAATGAAAGGTATATGAAAGGGGTACCTTTTCTGTCAAAAACGGTATATGAAAGGGTAAGGGTTTGGACCTCGGGGCGGAGCATTCCCGTACAAAACTTTGTTAGTACCCCCACCCCCACCCCCCCCACCCCCCCCCCCCCCCCGGGAAAATAGCACAGGAAGGTTTGACTTTTTTTCTCAGTTTCTACTCCTGATAGAGTGGGGGCTATACCAACAACACACCATCTTTTTAGGTCGGGGAGGGGGGGTACATAAAAAGACCACCAGTCTTTTTGTAAAATGGTGGGTCTTGTCCGAGGACTATAGTTTTGACCATTTCCCTTATTTTGTCTCAGATAATATTTCTTTCCTTTTATTACTTTTGGCGATTTTTTCCTATTTCAAGATAATAAAGCAAGCTTATTAAAGCAAGCTCGTGGTCATAATCATAAAATATATCATCCCGGACACTGTCCCTTTGTTAGTTTTCAGTTTGCGTGACCAAGACATTTGTAATAATTAAAAAGATTACCATGCGAACCCAATGAAAATTAAACACAGCAATTCAAAAGAAGCCAGAGTCGTTGTTTGTACATACGACTCTCTGTTTTCTATTAATTTCCGCCTGAGGTTAGTTAAGCAAGCTGTAGGTTTAGTTGGAAAAACGACAGCCGAGCTTCAGGAAACTCAATTGAAAACGTGTGTGTCATTTATAAGAAAATGTAAGAGGACACATCTGTCAGGTGGCTCGATCGAGTTTCAATTAATGTCACGCTATCCAAAAATGCAGACTGCGAAGAAAAAAACACTCTCAAAAACACAAAATTGATCGCTTAGAAGAAGGATAATTATATTTTTTTTCATCATGGTGTATTGCTTTATCAGCTGGACAGTTAGTTCACCAACGAAAGACTGAATAATAGGACAATCACATGACTTTTGGAGGGCATATAGTTTATTTGTGGCCCGAGTAGCATCATTTGCGCCCGAGCAGAGCGAGGGTGCAAATGATGCTACGAGGGACACAAATAAACTATATGCCCGACAAAAGTCATGTGATTATCATTATTATCAATACACAAGGCCAAATCGTACAAATTCATTTAATGAGAAAAAAATGTTTAACAGAAACAGGGCCGTAAATGCGTTTGCAGCCCGTCAAATTCAATATCGCCCGCCACTCACGCGTGTTTTCTCGAAGGCAGTTTCTTATTTGGCCGCGTATATTGATAATAATAATAAATAAAAACTTCATTTCTGTGTCAAGATCTACAACTACAACAAGGGACAAATAAAAAATATTTTCATATAAATAGTTGTAAACAACTGAGTAATCGAAAGCAGGATTTTTTTTAGGGCAATCGGCTCTTGTCGAAAGCTTCTGAAGCTTAGTCACGTCAAAACTGGACTACGGATGTGTCGCTGATTCCACCTACAATCTCGGACGGAATAACTACAACATAACACAGGGACAAAGATACATTTCAGTCAGGTATAAAACGGCCAAACGGACGCAAAGCGATGTCATCTGCAACTACAGTGTGATCACCCGAAGCCCTCGGCGGTTCGCGAATGGACCCAGCTTGGCCGAAACTCTCTCTTTTTTTCGAAAAGTAAAATTCTCTGCGGCTGGCCTCGCAGGCTTCGTGGTGTTTACAATAGCCGCCATTACTACAAACTAGTTACCGCTTCCGAGACCCTGTATATAATATAGGATGTCGATTTTCACATTGCGTGAACATATTCAATCGAAGCTCTCTGAGCCGACACTCTCGTAAGCGGACCGCTTGATTGTATTTGGATCGGCTAGCCGTTCTTCACGCACCAGCCGTGAAGAACGGTTGAGGTTGAGTTCGGCTAAATTAAGTTCAACGTTTGACTAACCAGGCGACCTTAATTAATTTGAGTCGACCTAAACCGTAATAAGGTTCGGCTCATGTGAAGTACGACGTTTGACCCGGGCCGTACCTACACTTTTTCTGCTTCCCAAGGGTGTCCGCTTACGGAAGTTTCGACTGTGCGGATGTTTTGTGAAGCTCACCTCTGAGTGGAATCTTCAGCCAGTGTCTTATCATGACCGCTTGTTAAAAGAATCAGACTGAACATCAAAAGTTGAAGATGCATGTTCGCGTGACTTATCTGTGCTACCAACAACACCGAACTGAAAGCCACCTTTTGATCTTGCCGCTTGTAATGGGACACTCGGGGACACTGTCCCGCCGAAATAAGGGACGGACCATTTTATTTTTGAGAGGGGGGGAGGTGGGCAATTACCAAAAAGAATTCCTGCACAGCAAAAGCAAAGAAAAAAAAAACAATCACAGCAAGCTAAAGGAAAAAAAAAGTATCGAACAATCCCGAAAAAAAATTCTTGCACAACCTCAAGACGCAAAAAAAATCATGCTCAGAAAAAATGCCCCCCCCCCCCCCCCCCGACAAAAATAAAATGGTCCATCCCTAACGAAATTTCGCCAATTGCCAGTTCCCTCGCCTCCTCTCCCTAGTCTCCCCGCATTTTTTTTCGCTCGCTTTTCTTCGCGCCTTCCCCAACTATTCGCACTTTCCCCACTATCTGAACGCCTGGAACAGGCCACCAAATATACAACTTAATTGAATAAAAAAGATTCTATAGAGCAAAATAAAGGCAGCAGTTTGGAGATGAAATGCAGGATTACAAGGATGGAAGAGTGGAGGTGGATTTATACAGTTGCTTAATTTCGATTTCGTGACAGGCGGTCAATAAATTATAGTTTCCATTTGTGTGGAATTTTGACTTTTTTAGCCGTACAGTGTTAAGCGCACTCGGATTGATTGCGTAACCGTTTTGCATAGGCCTATGTAAACACGGGCACAGGTACAGTATATTACGTTGGGTTTATCGCATATTCGCTTTACAAAAGAAATAGTATTAAAGTGGTCGCTTTACCCGAAAGAATCCGTAATAAGCGAATATATATAGATAGGCTGAGCCTAACAGCGGAGCTCTCTGAAAAGAAAGCTGATGATAAGCTTAACTGAGGTGAAAAGGTCGGAAGCACAAGAATTTAAAAATCGCTTTTCAACCAATGTAGTGAATGAACAAAGACAAAAATGGACAACAAAATCTTCTTTTGAAAAAATTTATTCAAATATTCATTAGTTTATGTTTAAAAGCAAAACGCGTACCATTAGCGCAAAGAGGAGCTGTCCTCGATAAAATTCAAGATATCAATACGACTGAATTTGAGCACGTTTTATAAACATTTCTCCAAAACTAACGAGAACGCAAAGAAAAAGTCAATCAAAAATTGATATCAACATAAATTCCTATCTAAAAATGTAATTTGTTTTACCTTTAAGTCCCTCGGCTGCTTGGAAATTCTTTAAAAATCCGCTTCTGCGGTTCTGACTTCAGAAGAAGAATATATCTTCCCGGCCGCATTGATAAAGATTTGATCCCTTGAAGCTCGTCTTTTTCCACTATAGCTGCTTCTGAGTATTCTTTAAAGCTTTCTCTTTCCATTTTGAATATTTTAAATGTGTGTTATTACTTCGATAAGACGAAAACCATACACGTCGTATGCGCATGTGTTCGCATTTTGGGCGACGGACGCGCCCGCGAGCTAACCATGCGCTATAACTTGAAGTGTTCCAGTCGTCTATGCGGCCGTTTCTTTCTTTACTACATGCATGCATAGTTTTTAATTGTAACAGGTTTTATGAACGCAAGCTCTAAATATTTATGGGGAGCGGAGGGGATCATTTCAACTAACCCGATGGTCTTTATAATTTTTCATTTCAAATGTCCAAGATTGTAGGCTCTGTATAGTATTCTGTGCCTGATTCTAAACTTTCCATTTCAGACAGGAAATAAATAAAAACGACCTGTTCGCACAATTCTGAGTTATAGTTTTTCGTTTAAAATAGAGTATCATTTTCGATTTACCCTTAAATAAAGTCAGGATTTAAGAGCCTTCGCGGCACACACCTCCTAAATTAACGCGAGTTCACCCCTCTCCCCATACCCCTCCCCCCAGGGTACCGCTTCCACTCTTATGCTCGATCTCCTTCCACTGTCTGTCCTGTGTGTTTGAAATGGGTTTTTAGACAGACATTCTGCTTTAGAGCTTATCCATTATTTGACGTGTTGCTGTTTTCATCTGCGGTGAGAGTTTGCCATCCCACTACCAGAGTACCGATCATCACCACCTCCCGATGTTTCGAGAAATATTGTTGAGGGATCTCTTTCTGATAATTCTGGTTCACCGCTAGCTTGAGTTTCTTCATGTCCGCTGCGATTGACTACTTTAAACCTTTCGACAATTGTTTGTTTTGTGTTCACTTATAGATTGATTATATTGATTATAAATTGATCGAGTTCTTGGTACTTCAAGTTATAGATAAAGTAAATTCCCAATACTGATTTTCATTGGCTTATTGATCTTTTCTATTCCTCTCGGATTTCTATATCTTCAAATCACTGTTGTAAATAACCTAACCAATAGGCGGCCTCGGTTTTTTCTTCATTTAATTTTAGACTAGAAATATTTCTAAACTTCTCCAACAGTATAGATAATGAGAGAAATTATTTACATTTCTCACAAAACGTGGTAAGGTCATCAGCTGAGAGACACTATTAGTAAGTTACCAATACTTTTCCCCACTTGGATCTCTTCAATATCTTTTTATATTTATAACTTTATAACGACTGCGAATTGAATTTAGCGAATTTGAATTGAGTTTAGCGACTGCGAATTGAATTTACCGAATATTGAAAAATACGGACGAACATAGGCGTTTATTATATATAGAAAGAGGGTGCCTATTGATTGGAGAGGGCGCTAAATCGAGTCATTGCGTGTGGCATAAACCAACCATATTAGAATTTAGCTGAAGTCAAAAGAGTTTTTACAATTGTTGAAAACGCGATTAATCAATGCATAAGAGTAAATAAATAAGAAAAGCAAATAAATGAAACAAACTTTATATCATGATAAATGAAATAAAAAAGTAATTAAAAGCGCTTCGTTAAAATTTGCTTGCTGCTCATTAAAAATTCAGCGATTAATTTAAACGGGCGGGGCTAGCTGTTGGTTGCTAAACTACGCAAGTGCGCAGTAAAATCGCGTGCGCGAGGACACTTGTTGGTTTCATAAGCTAAGTATTTTTCAAATAGGAGCGTTACTCAAGGTCAGTTAAAGTGCTCCTTAACCCCAATTTTTAGGTGCACTTTTAACAGAGGACAATAGAAAAAAGTGCCTTTGTTTAATTCGGAGCAGTCATAGACAAATACGATTACGGCAAAATCTTAGTTGAATGACACGTTTTGCGAGGACCGGCTTTAAGCGCTTTCGCTGGCGCTTTAATCTCATGAAATGTTCGGCGACTTAAATTGTATCTATTTTTCGTTTGTAATTCTGGATTCTTATGACTATTTTCCAATGTTTCCACGCACTTGTTTAAATAAAACCCTTAAACTTTGATTTTACTAAAATACTAAAGCTAAATATTTTTCGATATACCTATGTATAATTTCCCAGCATTTCTCTTGTTATTTTTCTTATTCGATAACCTTATCTCTGGACAGTGCCACTCTAGGCCCTGTTTACACAAATTTACACTTTGGAGGTCAGACCGTGTTAGGTTCATTTCATTTCATATATCCACTTTGAAGAAAACAAAAAAAAAGAAAACTGTAAAAAAGGGAAATACTATAATGACATCGCAGAGTAAAAAAGAAATGTTCATTTCATGCCGTGCAACAACAATAAAAACCATTTAACGGTTCTCCTCGACATAAAGTAATTAGTTAATGCTTAAAAGAAAATAAACAAAAAGTAAATAAATAAACAAAATGAACTAACAAAAGAGTAAATAATAATTTCAAATTACTCAAGTAGTTTAAGGCCTGGGTCAAAGGACCATACCGGGAAAAACAGTTTATTCGTGATAACTTTAACAAAAAGAATGGAACTGAATTGAAATTTGGCACATGGAAAGGTCTCATCGTTTTTATCATTTTTAAGTGTAATAAGCTTTCCCATAAGTCACGTGACATGTCACGTGGCCATTTTTCTTAAAATAGCAAATATTTGACGAATTGCTGATGGGTTTAAAAGAAAACATAAAATAAAAACGCTTTTCTGATGCAGATAAAATATTTCCAGCCCTTCACGTTTGAAATGATCTTCCATGGTTCTCTAAAAACATTTTCTGAGAACAAAGGTCAATAATTTCACCTTTTTGATTGTCTATAACTGTAATTTTAAAACTCGAAGACAATCATTCCAAATGTAGAAGGTTAAATATGTTCAACCTCCATTGGAAAAGCTAATTTATTTAATTATACGAAGAAAATTCGCTTGCTTAATTTTAAAATTTTGATCATGTGACATGTCACGTGACCAAACTTGTACGTTAACGCAGAAGAAGACGTCGATATTAACATTCAGGGAAAATTTCAATCTGTTCCAGTCAATCTAGCCGGCACCGAGCAAATTGACCGGCTGTGAACACAATTTTGCCCGGCTGCTTTGAACATCTAAACGTTATTTTTGTCACCAGCAAGTTAAATAATTTACTAACTTGGCCTTTCTGATGTGTGTTCTAAAAAATAAAGCACATTTCAACTAAAAAGACAACGAGGTTATTGCTTATTTACCTCCCGTTGCTCCCTGTACAGAAGAAACGTGACAAACAACTGAAATCGCCCCACAATGCATTGTCAGCTTAGTGCTCTGCATTATGTTCTGCATGATGTCACTGAGTTGCAAACAAGTTCCACGTGTGTTATGGCGACCGGAAAAAGGTCAGAACGGTCGATTAAACAATATTTTTGTACTCAACTTGATAACTTGATGTCCATGACTACAGATATCTGTATTCAGTTGATTGAACAAACAAAATACAATGTTTCAAGCAACAGTAAGATGCTTAAGTTCGTGCTTCAAAATGCAGGAAAATGCTTCTCCGGGAGACTAAAATTTAAAAATTTCCCTGGAGGGGGGGGGGGGGGGGGGGGGCCCATGCCCCCGGACACCCGTAGAGGGGATGGGCCTTCGGCCCTTCCAATCATGTGTCCACCTGCTCAAACTCAGTGCCCTCCTGTTCACAATCTTGATGGACCTTAATGAAATCCCTGCATCGGTTTTAACAGTTTTCTTTTTAATTGCAACAATTTAAAAAAAAAAAAATAACTATAGACTTAGGCATATACCCGTAGCCACCCCCCATAAAAAAATCCTGGATCCGCCCCTGCTAAATACCTTTTACCGCAAAAAGGTGTTACTAATAAGTGTTTGCTAAAGACGAAAAAGCACATTGACCCACTGAAAAATATTTACATACTAGAGGAGAAGTAACTACAAAATTAAAAAGTTCACAGCTAAGGAAACAAATAAACACTGACTTCTAAGAAGAAGCGAAGTTTCTAGTTAATGTGTTTGTTTTATCCAATCACAGGCAGAAAACCATTATGGGCTCCTGTCACAAGCCATTTAAAAACCAAGATCAAAAAGCAATTATTTACTTTGCCATTTTACATTGATTGATTAACATGTGGTACGGAAAAACTACTCACTTATACTTTCGACACCCATTCAGAAGCGGTTAAAGCCGTCAAGGGAAGATTTGCTGGTACAACTAGAAGACTAACCACGAGCACTACGATGAAACTTCTGCTGTTTTTCACTTTGATCCTTATACCACAAGGACAGGCATTTGAGGAAGGCTCAGGTAAAAGTCCTCAGCCTCAGAGGTAAGATTTTTAAAAATTTCACAAATGTGTTAAAACAATTCTATGTTAAAGCAATCGGAAATTATGCCATCTCGTCAGAGTACTAAACAAATGTATATGATTTTCATATATTAATATTCATATAAAGTAAAAAGTGTTCACATGTTCGGCGTTTTCATTGTCCTTGCTAATGTTTCGCGAGGCATGTTTCGATTCAAGTATACTTTTGTTAAAATTTTAGATGCAACAAAATCGTGATTTATTTTTTGTCTGCATGCGTAGAGAATACTCCCGCCTATTTTACCTTTTCTTAATTCAGTCGAACTGACTGGATAATGTGCAAAACCCGTTAACAAAAATGCTACTTGTACGTTGGATAAACAAATATATGGTTCTGATCAGCCAACAGTAAACAATTGGGCTATATTTCCAATAAAAAATAGACTCCCTTTTGGGAGCATGTGTCTACTACATGCTACTAAATTTTTGGATCTACAGTTAATTCAAACTTTGTTCTTTTGACATTTTGGGGTCTACCCGTCGAAGGCCAACTCTACTACTGGTGCGTAGCAATGATATTCTTAACCCACGCGGCGCTCAAGCGTGGCTTTTATTATCGTCTTGTCTGATCTTCTTCAGCCAATTTCCAACAATTTAACGTCTTAAAAAAAGAAATATTTAAAGTTCAAGTCGGAATTTAGTCTGTAGAAAGTATGGAAAGGTCTTTGTGTGGTGATACAGGTTCATAATTTATAGGCTATAAGGTTGGCCATGTATTCGCTGAGGAATGGTTCTGTCTATCTTTACTTTCTTTATCGCGACAACGACATGATACTTCAAATTCTTTGCCTATTACTCATGGTCACGCGCCGCTGTGACGTGGGTCATTTGGCAGACTTTTGAATTCGAGCTCATCTGTAGTTTTTCTATTATTTTGCTGCTACACCGTGCTGACGAGACCCAACCGGGTCGAAACAGCTGTCCACGGTTGCATTTTGGCTTTTAGTTTGGGCTCTATCATGTCGTTGTCGCGTTAAATGTTCTACGTAGTCTCAGCCTTGCTCTATACTTTGAATATACAACGCATTGCTGCTTCCCCTAAATCTTTGTCAGATACAGTGGAACCTCAATTCAGTCACGTTTTGAGTGTTTAAGGTGTCCCCTGAATGGAGGTTAAAACCTAGCCTGTTCCAGGCTCCGAGATAGTGGGGAACGCGCGAAGTAAAAAAAAGGAAAATTCGAGGGGGAACTGGTCGCCGACCACCTTCTCCCCAGTTTCCCCGCGACTTTTTCCCTTTTTTTTACTTCGCGCGTTCCCCACTATCTCGGAGCCTGGAACAGGCTAGTTAAAACCGGGCTTCGGGACCCAGAAAAAGTGTCCCTTTTCCCTGAATATAGAGGTGTCCCTTCGATAGAGGAAACGGATACAAAGATTATATGAACATTTTTCCAGGACCAAATATTCCGCGGTGTAGGTAGAGGTGTTCCAAAGGAGAGGTTCCACTGTGTCATTATATTAACGCTTTAATTCTCGCGAAATTTGCAAACGACGATTATACACTATGCAGCCGGCAAAGTGTTACAAATGCACTTCTAATAAGCAGCTTATGTTAAATCTCTATGAGACTTCTACCAAATTTGAAAGTGTTTTTTTTTTACTTTTAGGATCGATAGCAAGAAACAAGTGATCGTTGTGTCGCTTCCTGGTGAAAGTAATGTTCAGTATCTCGACCACTTGCAAAGACTTGCTGACTTCGCCATTGAAATGGATATCAAGACCAGAGGAAGAGATCACCTGTTTATTATCCACGATCAATCGGGCCTAGCGTACCTTGGACACCACAAGTTTACCAATGCTCATTTAATTGAAGTGGATGAGTCAATGGATATGTGGATGAGAGATTTTCCCCCATGTATGCCAAAGCAACAGGTCAAGTTCACGTACAGACCACAGTATCTCAGTGATAACCAAGCCAAACTTGATGAGAGCAACTTCCGGACGTTTGCAGAAAAGGTGGGGCTACCTGCACTGCAGCAAAGCGATCTTGTTCTCGAAGGAGGGAACATTGTGGAAAATGGAGTTGACGCTGCCATCACCACTGGGAGGGCATTTGAAGATAATCCAAATTTGTATAAAGATGAATTCGTCAAGGAACTGGAAGCTACTATCAACAGAAAAGTGGCAGTCGTAGAAGACCCAAGAGATACAACCGGACACGCTGATGGTATCCTCTCATTTGTTGAAGAAGATGTTCTCCTGATTTCATTGTTTGATGACGCAGATGGTCCAGGTTATTACGAATCCATGAAAAGCGATGTTCTCAAAGTCTTCCCGCGGCTCAAAGTTGTTCCCTTGCCGTGCTATATAAAGAAAAGTGTGTCGCATGGATTTGGCTCTGCCGAAGGTTCCTATGCCAACTCCTTGGTGACAAACAACGCTGTTTATGTTCCTTTCTTTTCCAACCAGACAAGCAACGAAAGAGCCTTTGCTATCTTCCAAAGTAGTACCGAGAAAGACGTGGTCTCCGTGGAAGCCGCTGGCAAAGTACCTGGTCTTGGGGGCAGTGTTCGTTGCATGACGTGGCAGATTGACCAGGACCATCCTGTGGCTGAGGCTTTGTTTGCATATGTCAGCAACAAGCGAAAACGATCCGTGATCTGAGTATTCTTGAATAAAAAAACGACCGACCGGCGGATATAAAGGAGTGAAAGAAAGGGGACCACATTAATTTATTGTTAAACTATGCATGGCTCACATAAATATAACTTTTTGCTGGTTGATTTTTCTTTTGGCATATATGTCAGAATGTAATTTTAAGCTTTAATTATGAATGACGTAATTTGTAACTCGGGCAAGTATAACAAATAAAGAATTGTATGATTGCATGTCTCAAGAGTCATTCATGTCATTTTGTTTCCAATTGACATGCGGATCATGTATGTGACAAAGTGAATCCAATAAAGAGGAAAAACATGCTTTGAGAGGTAACGTAGTTGTAACAAAATTTTTAAAATATAACCGAAAGAATTACCAGTCTTATGTGTTCCCATGCATGTACAGCTGCATATCGAGTTTCTTCAAGAAATGTGAACTCTCTAATTTTTTATTATTTTTTTTTGTGTGTGAGATTATGCATGCGAGAATACTTTTTATTTTGTTTTATGAAACTTAAAAGTTTCCCTGAATTTGAAAAAGCAGCAACTAACATCATTTGTTTGAAGTTCGTAGCAATATGAATACCAAGTCCTATCAAGAAAGGAAACGTTAGCCCAACATACCTTTGGGAATAAAAATCGACATAAAACCAGAAGTTGCATTTCTTGTAGCCAATGATACATCAATATTCACTCAGAAAAAAATAGTTCCCCTCTGTGACAAAAAGAATCCTTCTGTGATAAATATTTGCCCTCTAAAATATATTCTCTTTAAACTAACAGGAAAGAAAATGCTTCAAGATTATATTCCTTTTCTGTTAGTTTTATTTAGGTTGCCAACAATCAAGTCAATAGGTGTTACAGCGGTTGGCTGTGAACATTTCCTCTTTCTGAAGAACATTTACGTACGACCTATTTTTCTAAATTAACGTCTAATAGCGCTAGGTGAAAACTGTCTATCAGAAAAGATAAAAACTGCCGATCTTCGAATGAAGGGAGGATTTTGACCATGCTACAAACCATGCTACAATGCATTACCAATTTACAAAATATTACTAAAACATCAAGAGAAAGTAACCAACCAATTCTTAAAAGAGCTAGAACTTGGAACCGAAATTGAAAACAGTTAGGCTGACGTTTTTTAAGTCGCAATCCATCCAGACCTAGTGTGTCTATGACTAGAGACACTCATCGACAGTTTTGGTACACTGGGATGGTAATTTATCACAAAACTGGACCACCATGTTTTGGTTTCAGTTGATAGAAAACTATTTCGTTTTTTTTTTTAATTGACAAACTGACACTAAACTCCCGTGACAATGTCCCTTTAAATCGAGGAAAAACTAACTTTCTTGATTGGGCCAGGAGCGTTGTGCTTTTGACATTTATTATTACTTTTCTACCTACGACTAGTTTTGCTACAGTTCAGTATTGTTGTTTCTCGCCTCCGCCCATCTGCTGGTACTAAGGTTTATTTATGAATATTTATTATGTAAATATCTACCCAATTTTAGTTGAGTCCAGTTTTTTTAAAGAAAGAATACGCAAGCACTGGAATAATCCAAAGATAAATTGCATAGACAATATCTTTTGAGGTAGTACTATCAATGGAATAGTAACTTTTCCTATATTACAATAATATTACCCTCAAATGTCTGCAAAATCTGAGTTGTTAAGATCAATCACTGTCGTGCAAGATTTAAAGGACAATATCCGGGCAGATATATAGTGTTTTTATGAGTACGGCCAGGAGCAAGCTTTACGCTTTCTTTAAAATGTTGAAATAGGAAGAAAAAATATCCAAAAAGTCTCTCTCAAAATTGCACTAGACCAATTTGGATTTCTTGACCGTCCGCCACGAATCGAAATCAAATTTGATGAACTGCAATCCACTTCCATCATAATCCTGCACTTTATCTCCAACTACTGCTTCTGTTTTTCTTTTTAGAAGATTTTTATCCAATTTAAGTGCATATTTGGTGATATTTGGCATTATAAAATATACATTAGGTAATCAAAATCTCGGCGAACAAGAGGCACTGTCCCTATAACTAAAGCAATAATGAAAACATGACAAATTAAAAGGAAATTGAAGAAAAGGGTTTACGTTTTCAGTTAAATACGTTAATACAAATGTCCATATACCTGCCAGTTATATATAGACTATTATCGTCACTACAAATGTAAACAATTTCCAAGATGCATACTCAATTAGTACGGGACGTTAAAGAACCCATATCGTCATTTCTAAAGAGTTGGTGATGTATTTCCCGCTATTGTGGTCTGCCATATTCACATTGCATAACCTATCAAAAGGACCACATTTTATTTACTATGTAGATGTAATACTTTCATAAATAAAGAAAAATGCAGCCAAAGCCTGGTGGATATGTCATTAGTAAAACCTCAACCGCTTAAGTTTGCTCTCGTCTGATTGTAGCTTTTGTAGATAATTCTCAATAGCTGCCAACGCAAATGCAGTCTTCTTAGCGACGAGTTTATTCCTCTGCATTGCTTCCTCTAACTTCTCCTGAGCTTCCCGCTCATCTTCCATCTCTGCTTCGGTCTCTTCATTCAGTTCTTTTTCGGCTGAAGCCAGTTCATCTCTCAACGAATCCACTTCATCTGCAATTGAGCTCCCTGTTTCCTCTTCATTGTGGAAGCGCTTCTCGGCTCGATAAACTGCCAACGTTTTGGCTCCGTCGAGTTTAGTCAGTATCGCGTCTGTTGCCAAAAGTTGTTTGTAAAGAGCAACGTCGCTCATGTTTGGAAACTGAGGGATCCTCGAGCGAAGTATTCTGGAAGCATTGCGAGTGTGAACAACGCCAAGTCTTTTTTCAATGTTGTTCAAGGCTGTTGCAGATCCTAAAAAGATAACAGATCAAGATCTTTAAATTAAGAACAAGGTTTTGATGTGCTTACTCTTGGGAGGTAACGGCACGCCTAGAGACTAATAGTCTAAAAGATGTACTTCCGCATGCTGGTGTAAAGTGATTTGCATACGTAAGGAGCTACATGTATGTCATGGCGGCTTTTAGGTTTTTAGCTCAGACCGTGCTAGAATTAAAACTAAGCATCTTTTCCAAACAGGAAAATCTCTAAAGGCCCGTTTACACAGGCGATTTTTTGTGTAATTTCTGTCGCACTTGTCGATGCAATTTTTGTCGCGCGCAAGTTGCATCTTCAAATCGCATGTGTAAACGGGCGGCGATTTCAGTGCGATTTGGACCCGATTTGTCGATCGCGCGATGTCGCTGATAGAACTTAGCGGCGATTTTGGGGAAATCACAACAAATCAAAGCAAATGTCGCACCCAAATTGCACAGGAAATCGCCGCTAGTTTATACTTGCGACAAAAGTTGCATTGAAGAGCGCGATAAAAATTGCATCAAAAATCCCATGTGTAAACGGGCCTTGACACAAATAAAAAGATATCAGGTGAATTCTAAAAGTAAAAAAAAAACATAATCAGTTTTTAGCAAATTTGCATTTGCAGGTTCCAATCCATTTCCATCCTAGCCATCTGTAGTCAGAGACACTTGTTTATAGTTTCAGTTGAACTGGGCCATCATTTCTGGGTTTCCATTGATGGAAATATGCCTTTTGAAAATGACACTAAAAATTGGTGACATAATCCCTTTAATATATTAATATGTTTGTACCTCGTTTCAAGGCTGTAGAAAGAATTTGGTTAGGAACATCAGTACGCAATATTTGACAACAGAGACATATTCATGGGATAACGTACTATGTGTTGTACCTATTTGGGATGTTTGCAGT
Source organism: Dendrophyllia cribrosa (assembly GCA_024195265.1). Lineage (NCBI taxonomy): Eukaryota > Metazoa > Cnidaria > Anthozoa > Scleractinia > Dendrophylliidae > Dendrophyllia > Dendrophyllia cribrosa. The sequence goes on from JAJLRJ010000003.1 coordinate 48,233,216, forward strand.
GGTCATTTTGTGTAGTTTGGTTCTAAAATATTGTCCATAGAATGTTTAGTAGCAATCACTGTAACAGTAATAGCAATGTATTTGCATTGAGGACAAAATCCAGATCATTATGTTCTAACGCCCTTTCCAAGTCAACTGGGAGGTTTGTCGTCAACTACATCCTTATTTGTTAAATAGAAACTTACTTCGTGCCATGTACAATCTACGTGTTGCGTTGCTTTTGGCCTGTCTTGCCACGGCTAGTGCCTGAGTCACAGTTAGTCTAACTTTTTTGTGAGCATTTCCTGTCAACTTTTTCACCATCTTTAAATCCTCCTCCAGATCTTCCATCTTCACTCGGAAATCTTTCCTGACGTCATTTAGTTCTTTTGTTGCTTGTTTCTCAGCTTTCAGAACATTTATTCGTATTTTCCTGACCTGTAACAGAAGCAAAGGATCAACGGAAATTATCCCACTTCCACTCTCATCCTCTCCTTTTATTGTCTGTCCTGTGTATTTGAAATCAGTTTTTAGAGGGACATTTTGATTTAGAGCTGATCCTTCCTTTGAGGTTTTGCTGTTTTCATCTAGGGTGGGCGCTTGCTGATGAAGATGGTTCGAGGCTGCCATCCCACTACCAGAGTACTGATCATCACCGCTTCCTGATGTTTCGAGAAATATTGTTAAGGGATCTCTTTCTGAGAATTCTGGTTCACCGTTAGCTTGATTTTCTTCATGTCCGCTGCGATTGACTGCTTTAAGCCTTTCGACAATTGTTTGGTTGTGTTCATAAAGCTGCCCACTGGCTTCAACACCAGAACCGACTGTTTCTTGATTAACAGCGCTTCCAAATGCTGCAATGCTCTGTTTATCGTCTACGAAGCTTGCACTTTTCTGCATTTTGCTATCCTCAAGCCTCTTTTCACTGCCATTATCGCCATTGGTTATATCAGAAGTTTTTCCTGCATCGGAATACTGCCCGTCTCCAGATGTGTAATTCATTTGTTCTGGCTGAGAAAGTATGTTATACAAAGTCATTTTCGTGATGGCTTCGTGATCATTTGGCTTTTCATCTTTAATCACCAGTCCTTTGCTTTTGCCCTTCTTCGCATTCTCCACTCGTGCTCTTAACAACATTTTTCTTGCTGGAGATGAGCCTTGTGGAACTTCTGTCAAACCGCTAATTTTTAAAGAGTGACCTGCCGTTTTGTCAACTTTAAAATTGTTAACGTATCTGTCACCCTCTGGGATTTTAATTATTGGTTTGCCCTTCCAGATATTCGTTTTCCTTGATCCAGTGTAGGACGAATCCTCGTATTCTCCAATTTTACTGTCTCCGGCAGCTTCTTGTTTGTCAGTTTCCAACACGTCCATAGAAAGTTTTGTGCTTTGAAGGTCATCATTTTCCTGCAAGTCTGTGACAGGTTCACTCTTAGCAAAAGGTTGAGGTTCGCTTCCTGATTTAAAAGCAAGGGCTAGGGATTGTAGGTCGCTTTTGTACTTCTCTCCAAACAAGGTGTGAAGGTCATCTGATTTGGAATCATCTAATAAGAAAGAAGAAAACCTCGTTATAACAGGGATCGTTTTTTTACAAGATTCAGTGCTGGTTCACTTAAGGTCGTAGAAGAAAATAAAAATTACACGTCGACTCGTGATTTTTTTGAATCAATATCGCATCGTTTTATTTTAAAATTTAACTAAATACTTTCCTTCGTCAAGTATTGGTTTTCTTCCACTGTTACAGGAATACATTGCAGAACTGTACCACTTATATTATGAATCTATCAGTGCAATTCAATGCTGGTTTCTCTTGTAAATTGGTTCGAGGCCTGGTCTCAGCCGTCGTGTTGTCTTCTTAGACAAGAAACGTCACTCCATATTGTCTCTTTTCGCCCAGGTGTATTAATGGGTACCGGCGAAAAAATACTGGGATAATCCTGCGATGGACTAGCATCCCATCTAGGGGAAGAAGCAATATTCCGAGTTGCTTCGTGCTACAGAAACCGGTTTAAGCTCTGACCATGTGGGTCTAGTGGTCGTCTTTCATGAATCACATGATATTGTTCCCCTTAGGCCCTGTCTACCTACATTTAACCAGTTTCCAATCAGGTGTCTGCTAAAAATACCCTAAGGGTCACACATCGTTAGTTATGAAATGCCAGCTGAGATAGCCAATATGGTCAATGATAGCGTAACCATATCTGAAGTGTCATTTGAGCTGGGGCACTAAACACCTGTTATCAACCTGTGGAACGTAAATAAGTTCTAGGAAAGGTTGCAACGGCTCCTTAAAGAATTTTAATAGACATAAGCCATCTTAAAAAATGAAGGCCTAATTTGATCTTGCTACAGGTAGCGTTCAAGAGGTAGGCGGAAAGCTCTTAGGGTCACTGGCTTTTATCAACCTTTGTAAAATAATGTTGAAGAGCTAAAGAGCTTTCATTTGATAAGTAAGATTTCCAAACGTAAAAGGGCGCTCCATTAAATTGCATCGTTGATAGTGAAATCCGAGAAACGAGTCATTGGCAGGTTGAACAGTTAACAGGTGTCGCTTCATTTTACTGAGGTGTGAAAATAAAAACTTCGTACTAAAAGGAAGAATTATGAACAAGCTGTGTCATTTAACATCTCGATGGATTGTGACTTTTGCAAGGTATGTTTTTGAGTAGGAATAGAAGCTCCTTTCCCGGCCCGTGTGAAATGACTAAAAAACCTTTGCCGGACTAGAAATTGGCATTGAACAAGTCCACAAAAATTAGCTATAAAACATTGCTTTGGACATTAACGAGTGTCCTTTAAGCGAGGTTAACAGTCAACGGCTATCAATTTTTTTTATTCGTAGAAGCAAATCTTAAGTCTTGTATTGTGGATCTAACCTTCTTTCTGCGGACAGAACCCTACGATATGAATATTCAGTTGAATGCTACAGAGAAGTCCTGTCTACCGTTCGTTTACAATATTTTGCCAAACGGAATTGAAAACGTTTCTCAATTTTAGACTTGTCTACTATTAGAATAGAAAAGGTTAATAACACGACCCTTACCTTGTGTGGAGAAATGTTTCATACAACGTGCACTGGGAAACCGGTGTATTTGAACAAGAAGAGTCCAAATACAAACGAACTTGTAAATGGCCATATCTTTGCTCACATTGAAATGAAAACAAATATTAAATGTTGTTCATGGAGACGCTTAAAGTTGTTTAAGTTTAACATATTTGTAAAGATGACTTAGGTCTTGAGACTTCGTCATCTATGGATTTTATTCTATTTCAGGAAGTAAGGTGTCTATACTGTTTGAAAGGTTGTCTACGTTTGTCAATTACGTTGGATTAGTACACTCGTCTTCTGAAAGCACTAAAACGATTGCCGGGGATTGTCAATTTAATTGTTAAACTTTCTTAAAATTATTGAGCCTATAGAAATAGTTTATCTTCAATTCACTCTTCCCAGTGCACATTTATTTTGCCGTCTCTACATCAGTGAACAAAATGATCTAGCTGTCATGAACATGTCATTTCCTAAAACCAATGGGCGTGGCAATCACGATTATAACCCTTACCCAATCACAGCGCCCAAGAATAGCTTCGGTGCAGTATCTGTTCGAAAGGCTTTATCAATTTCCTCAAAATATACGAACTTGGACATGACTGTAATGAGCTTATACAGAGTTCCCCGTAGCTGAATGGGCCACGCTGCCTAAAAAGAGTCACTACTGTATCTGATACAACTAGTTCACTACTCGAGTAATACTGCTTCAGAGGAGACTCTGTAATCTGTAGTTGCTAGAGACTAAACCTCGAACCAGCGACCTTTGGCACGGGAATTCAAATCCAACGCGAAAACCACGGCGCTTCTACAAAGCTCCTCTTGATCATTTTTCGATTTGGTTAGTGGTTAAGGGAAGGCCTATAGTGACCCAGTACTCGCTAACTCATCCTTTTCATACCTACGTAACACAAAAGGCTCAAGAATTAATACATTTGAATATTATCAAATGATTTTGTTTGTCATTTTAAGAGGCTTGAATAAACAACACAATGCATATTCGATAGTCTTATTGAGAAAGTCACACCTTGGTAAGAAACACCTGTCAGAAAACATTTTTAACCTGACAGACAGTCCATCTTGGGTTTCACCCTCAAACGAAGCAATTCACCAGTAGGTCCTTTTAGCTTGAAAACCTTCTGGTTTAAACATTTTTATTAGGTATTCGTCAACAGTGTTTGAACACATTCTTATGCTACAGTAAAAACCCGCATACAAGAACCTCATTTTAAAAAACCTGTTAGGCTAATATTCCATTTAGACCCCCTTTACATATAAACCTGTTTTAGCCTCTGAAAATTTGAAACAGGTTCTTATTTTATAGAATTAATTTGAAACTTAGAATTCATAAATAAAATAAAAGAAACTCTAATGGGCAAGACACATATATGTTGTGGTTTAATTTTTTCCTTGGTGCCAATTTTATTTTCCTTTGTTTTTTGGTCATTGGTAGTGTATGATAATGAGTTTTAAACAAAGGAAAATAAAATTTGCACCATGAGGACAAAATTGAACCACAACATATATGTATATGCTATACACAACTTTAACTGCACAAATACAATTGCCTCTTTTCAGTGTATAACAATATCAACTAAGTCTTGAGTTTCATACTGTTTTCACACTGTGTTGGACTATATTCCAATATATAACAGTTAAGAAAATCCAAACCTGTTTAAGAACTTAGATAGCCTAATTTCCCAGTAAACACCAATTATATAAAAACCTTTTGAGACTAACTTGGAAAAATGCGGGTTTTTACTGTATTTCACAGATTAAGATAACTGTAGTGGTGTTCCAAGGCAGAAATTATATATTCCTCAGTACTTCGAACAAAAAATAATTTTGTGCAAAGTAGGGTCGTTGAGGATCTATATCAGGACTGTTGTATGTGCAAAGTGTATTTTGGAGTATGAGCAGAGGCTTTTCAAACACACACGACTAGTTTAATGCGACACTGAAAAATCCTATATCAGACTAGAAACGAGTCTTGAGCAAGGTCAGAAATTAGCTGACATAACATTGTTTTGGACATGAAACGCCATTCATTGGGTTTGTGCATGCAAATGAAAGCTACATGAGAGGACTGAGAGGGGTACTGACTTATTTTGCTGTTAGACATGCAATATTTGGAATTTGGAAGGTAAGCATGGCTAATATTAAGAATTAAAAGGTTAATTACACAATATCTTACCTTGTGTGGAGAAGTAAGGTGTACAGCGTGCACTGGGAAACTGCATTTGAACAGAAAGAGCCAAGATGCAAACAAATGAATAGATTGCCATGTTTTCGTCGGCGTTGGGAGGAAAACAAATGAACGAATGTCGTTCACGGAGACGCTTAAAGTTGTTCAACATAAAAATATTTGTGAAGATGACTCAGGTCCAGAGACTTCGTCAGACGTGGGAATATTCTATTTCAGTCATTAGTGTGTCAAGACTGTCTTAGACATTGAAAGGTTGTGTACTGTTTTGGAATCATATTGGTTGTTCATGTTTTTCTTTGGTTCACTCAGGTTTGTCCGAGCAGATCACGAATCATTTTTATAGTACCAACACATCTTTTAATTTAGTCATTTCTTCCTTAAGCCACTCCTTTATCTAATTTTGTTGACGGCGCGGAAAAGAAGGAACTCTACTGAAAATCAAAGGCTCCTTAGAGCCAACCCGTAACACGATATTGCGGTAAGCTTATGTTTTCACACTGACACGGTTCGTTACTTTTTTTAAAATTAAACGTAAGGATTTTTGACGAACGCAAAAAAAAACAAAAACAGTACATCACTTTCATAATGTCTAGTCCGAAGGTAGCCTGAGGGGAGGGGGGAGAGGGTGCAAAAAAGGAGAGGGGGAGAAGGGAACGAACGCCTGCTATAAGAACCGGGCTATTCGCATTTCGCCCACCGATTTCCTGGCAATAGACCATTTTACGGTTATGTGCTTAGTACCCTGGCCTTTGTGTGAAAGTGAGGCTGATACAAACCTTCCTGCTTTTCATATGTAAATCATGTTAGTTAGCATAAGAACAACATGATTTACATCTGAAAAGAAGGAAGGTTTCTATCCAACCTCGTTCCCAGGGCTTTTCCCTTCGAGATAGGGGCCCGCCCCTCTCTCGAAGGGAAAAGCCCTGGGAACGAGGTTGTTTTCTATCAAAACAACGTCAACTCCAGCCTCCTTTCCACACAAAGACCAGGTTACTAAGTAGAAACTGTAAAATGGTCTATTGAATTACGTCAACTGTCAATACGTTCACCGATCAAAAACTGACGCGCGCTTTTCCGCATGGCTGACTTCACGTGGGAATTTACTATGTTTGCCGCCCAGCGCAAATTAGCCAATCAGAATTTCGCGGCCGCCAGCGTCCGCAGAAATGAACAAAAGGGGGTCTTTATTGCAGGCTTCCTTTCCCTCTCTCCCCAGTTCCCCTCTCCCCGACGCCTGCTACGCAGGCTAGTCCGAAAGTAAAATAAAGGCTCTGAATGTGACTTGAACCTGCGCCTCTCGACTGCCATTCCCGGCACTATGTTCAGCGGTCTCACTTAAGCGTATATAAGGAGAATCCATTCTACATTCGCTCTCCTTTCTCGCACGTCCGTGTCCTGTACGTTTATATGGCTCACGCTCCATAAATCGCAGTTCAAGTTCAACGACCTCGGCAAGAGCAAGAAGCCGTTGTTGCAGCCCAAGTTGTACTTTACCAGCCCCAACAGCCTCCCTCAAGCCCAAGCTGTCCTTCCCAACGTATTACCACCAGCTCCACCTCAAAACGACGCTGTTTTACACCCTGAACCAGCAGCACAAGGCGCTGCTCTAGCTTATGAAATCTCTCTTGAGGTTTGCCAAGTTTATTTATATCTGTTTCCCTTCCCTCCTGTTTCGTCCTCGTTTACTTGTATTCAATACATTGTTAAACCGGGCTGCCTTTTATTCTTATGTTTATAAATTTGATATTTGTTCGCCCTGCTCTGAACGCTTCGCCCTTTCATTGGACGTTTTGCGGGCGGTTTTATAAATTTCATATTTGTTCACCTTGCTTTGAACGTTTCGCCATTTTGGCGTCTTGCGGGCTGTTTATAAATCTTGTATTTGTTCGCCCTGCTTTCAACGATTATCCTTTTGGGCGTTTGCGAGCTGTTTATAAATTTGATATTTATTCGCCCTGCTTTGAACGATTGCCCTTTGGGCTTTTGCGGGCTGTTTATAAATTTAATATTTGTTCGCCCTGCTTTGAACGTTTCGCCATTTTGGCGTCTTGCGGGCTGTTTATAAATCTTGTATTTGTTCGCCCTGCTTTCAACGATTATCGTTTTGGGCGTTTGCGAGCTGTTTATAAATTTGATATTTATTCGCCCTGCTTTGAACGATTGCTCTTTGGGCTTTTGCGGGCTCTTTATAAATTTGATATTTGTCGCCCTGGTTTGAACATTTCGCCCTTTGGGCTTTATATTCGCTAACTTTTGCCCTTCCGCCCTGCTATTACGCGCTGTTTGTATTATATGTGTTACCTCTGCTTTTACATTTGGTCCTCTTGGATTTTGTGATATTTTAATTTGCATATCAAATTCATATTTTTGCGTGTTTGTTTGTTGTTCACCCCGCTTTTAAAGTTTTGTCCTCGTACATGTAGGCTTCACGGGCTGTCATTTGTCTACTATTTACAGCGTTTATATTTCGCAAGTCCTTGCTAGCACGCCCCTTGCTCTTTCACAAGTCTCTGCATTGTCCCAGGGGTCTTCCCTTTGTCATATTGCCCTCGCATTTTACTCCCTTGTATGGGGGGGGGGGGGGGGCGGATTGGCTCCTTAGTTTTTTCACATCACTTAGGTTCGTTATAATGGCGGTGCCTGGAGGGGTCACAACGTCCCTCTCGGATAACCGGGCGCCAGGGCCGCTATTCCCCGGGTTTACTCTTAGTTTTAGAGGTTTTGTTAAAGTTTAAGATCCCTTTCCCTCTCGGGATTTTTTACTCCGTTTTCCCTTTATCCCCACACCCGGGGAATGGCGCCCCGTAGTTTCTCTCCTTGTTGCAGTTTTGGCCCCGCTTTTGTTTTGTGATTTAACAGTTAAGTCCCACATGATTTAATTTTTTTTGCGGGTTAACAGTTATGCCCCGCTTTGTTCTGTGGGTTAACAGTTTAGTCCCACATCATTTAATTTTGCGGGTTAACAGTTTTGGCCCCCGCTTTGTTCTGTGGGTTAACAGTTTAGTCCCACACGTGTTAATACTCGCGGGTTAGAGTTTGGGCCACTTTGTTTTTGTAGCTTAACAGTTTAGTCCCACATCATTTAATATTTGCGGCTTAATAGTTTTGCCCCCGCTTGTTTGTGGACTAATACTTTAGTCCCACATGTGTTACCATTTGCGCGTTGACAGTTTTGCCCCCTTTAGAGCTTTATTTGCGCTTTTCCCTCTACGCCTTCAGGCGTAAAGCGTTCTTGTTCCCCTCTTTCACGGGTTTCAGTTTGGGTGTTGGATGTTATTTTGGGTTGAGTCTGGGGTTGAGTATGGGGCGTCTGTCGGTTCTGTCCCTGTGATCTTGGTACCCCGCTGCTAAGGACGCCAGGTCTCCCATTCTCATTATATAAGTGCAAGTGAGACCGGTGAGAATAGTTACTATGTTCAGCGGTCTCACTTAAGCGTATATAAGGAGAATCCATTCTACATTCGCTCTCCTTTCTCGCACGTCCGTGGATTGGTGTTATGGCACTCAGTGAGGTCTTTAACTTTATCCATCTGGTCTCGTTTGCACTTCCTGCGGTCTCTCTCAACAGTTTTTTCCCACCCTTCCCGCCCTATTTCCCTCTCCGCTGCTGTTGAGAGCGTCCGCCAGGTCTCCCATTCTCATTATATAAGTGCAAGTGAGACAGGTGAGAATAGTTTACTAAGCCGACACATCAAAACCACTCGACCACCGTGGAACACATACTAAGACTAAATTTTATTACTTCAAGGTGGATACGCATCAAAACGCGCGTCTCAGTTAAAAAATCCTTTTCGATCGATTTTAATGTTGCATCAAAGACTTCAAATGCGAAACATCTTTAAGCTTATTGCACCAATGTACCTAAGTGAATTGCTTGTACCGTATGTTCCAATGAGAGATCTTAGATCTGCCGACATATTATCTTTTTTGCCAGCCATCATATCAGTCGTACCAAATCTTATGGGTCCAGAGCGTTCTCGGTTTGCGCTTCCTATATGTGGAACAAATTACCTATGGACATCAAATGTAGTCCTAGTGTTGCAAGTTTTAAGCAGAAACTTAGGACACATCTTTTAAAATTAGCATATTATTAATTATTATACAACAAATTAGTTATTGTTATCGCTGGATTCACGTTGTTCTTGTTACGAAACGCATTTGTAACAAAGCATTACGTCACTAAGTTTACACCTGATTGATGGAACGAGCGAGCGAGTAAGTGAGTGAATTAGCCACCGTTACCGTTACCATATTCACGGGTGAAAAAGAAGCATAAATTTTACCACCTCTACATCGTAAATAAGATGACTCAGCTGCCTGTGAACTGTGAGCCATTTCCTTAATTATAATGGCCACCAGAGATGAAGACCAAAGGGCGTGTAAATCAATATTTGAACCCGTGCCGTTGCTTTATGAGCGTTATTATGTTAAGGAGATTCGGTTTATAAAGATCATGAAGGTTTGTATTGGAACGCAACGGTTTTGTTTCAAAACTAAAAAAATTCAAATATATTTTGTGAATAAAATTGACTTACCCTGTTGCTGTGTTGTATTCTTTGTTGTTTGCCTGCTCCTCGGGTCGATTTAACGCGATTTCGGCGAGTTGTCGTTATTTTTTTCTTAGCAGTGGAACACCCAAATAACGATATCTCGCCGAAGTCGCGTTACATGGACTAAAAGGGTGAAATTGCCGATTTAACTTGTGATGAAAATAGAAACGTAACGATTTTTTTTAACTGAAATGAAGGGCATGTGTAAAGTACAGAACACGAGGCAAGTTTTTCTGCAATAATTTCTAAACTGGCTAGGCTGCTCGTCTGCCACTGTAGACAAATATTTATGGCTCAGTGGCTCGGTGATTTCTACTGCGAAACCGTCCTACTTAAAACAAAACTGTTTGCCAACCACAAGGTTTCCAAATCTTAGAGTATCATTTCATGACAAAGGTTTTTCAACCGTTTTGAAAAGTTATCTGCACGGACGATGGAACCTGCAAAAACGATTAGGCATCATCCACCTTATCTGTCCGGGCTTGCGCATTTGGCTCCATTGCTGGTTACTCCGAGATTATCGCCAGCTAGTTGCTCAAAGACACGGACAATATCAATTTATTTAGCCAATATATATAGATAGGCTTAGCCTAGCCTGTTCCAGGCTCTCAGATGGTGGGGGCGAACGAAAAATGTCGGAGCGAGCGAAGAAAAAACGAGGGGGGGGGGGGGGGGGTGGGGGAAGGGGCGGAAGGAGAGCCTGTAAGACTTTCTTTAGCGGACCGCTTCCGGTATACCAGCTCCTGGTATACCCTCTGATTGGTCAATTTTGACAGATAGCGTCAACACCCGCAAAACGCGTAATCTGAATCACTCATGTCAATCGGCATTATGGTGAACACGGTTCACGCTCGCGATTTCGCGGAATCCGAGTTACGTGCTTTTTTGAAAGAATGTCTCCTAGATTTCCCAGAAGTAAGGTCGCTGAGGAAGGAGCAAGAAACGTGTCTTGTAAACCTGGTTCGTGGAAAAGATGTGCGGTTCTGCCGACCCGTTTTGGGAAGAGTTTAATATTTCAGCTCTTTCCGCGACTGACTGGAGATTCAAATATTTCAAACCGGATGCAATGAAGCCATACTTCTGACAATGGAGATACTGCCTAGCTCCGAGAAACACATCAACTTAAACTCAGAATAAACTCTGAGGAGCTAAAAAAAATTGCAAGATGCCACTATTCCAATATAGACCGTGACTATCGCATAAGACTTGGATCTTAGACTCTTTTAGCCGTGATGAAGAAACACTATCTCGCAAGTTATGGTAACCGCAAAGGTGCTAACCGCAGACTTGCGCTCACATTAAAGGGATAGTATCACGAGGTCGAAACTTGAAAACGTCGGCCCACTTTTCAAGTTTGATTCCGCAAATTCAAAAAGGCCGTCGAGAAGTGGAGGTATTTGTTGAATCAAAAAATCCGTTTTGATAGCCAGAAGAAAGAAAAAATCACTTTTAACAGTGATATGTCCAAAATTCCGGTGCAAGAATTGTGAACAGTGCCGCGCGTGGAACCTTTTGATACTATCCCTTTAAATCACGGCATGAGAAATGAACTTATCCTAAGCAAGAGGGTCGAGGGTCGAGGGTTCCATGTCGAGGGCGAGGGTTCCATGTCGAGGGTCGAGGGTAACAAAATAAATAACAAAAATATAAAAATATATATAAAAAATTTAATTTAACCGTTTTAAAGATGCGATAAGAATTGCATGTGGACATGCAATCGTTAGCGGGTGAAGGGAGGTGGGGGAAGGTGGGGGAAGGTGGGGGGATGTAAAATAGCACATGGATATTCCAATTCGCTTTTAAGCATTGCATTTAGAACCCAAAGAAGCCCATATCGAAGAAATAATGAAAAAACGAGATCTCAGTCACAACAGGCGTAAGTGGTTTCACAATTGGGGTTGATCAATTGTCAAGGAAACTCGGGCGAATCGGGCATATTTATTAAATTTGTTTGTCAGGCGACGGAAAAGGTCGACTAGAAAATATGTCATTGCGATTTACAATAACTAAACAAAGAGGAATCCATATTCTCGAAACTGACTGAAATCCAACTACCACTATACATGACTGAACTGTTGTGCTTTCAAAATGGAAACGCACCATGATTTTTTAATGCTATTCAACTAAATTAAAATAAAGCATTTGATCGATTGATCACCGACACCGGAAATCGCGGGTTTTAATGCTGTTTGCCTTTTTTTTCTGCCTATTGTTCTCGATCCGCAAAAATAAATTCCTGCACAATTATCAATGTTCTGCTGCTTGAACAGTAAATCACAACAGAAATGTCAAACGCCCTGAGAAACAAGAACAACAACACAAACAAAACAAACTAAAAACCGATGGAGGCTCATCGGCGCAGTACATCATGAGGCGTTGATGGCAGCAATAGGATAATAGAACATCATGTTGTGAAACTAATTTTGTGCACATCCTCAGCCTGCGTGTAAATCCAAGGGAAATCAGTGCATGATCCACTGATATGATCCCTTCAATTAACTTTCAGAAAACTAAACTTAGAACTCACAGAAGCTGATATTTTATCGTCAATCCGGTTAGAGACGGACCATTAGTAAAGTGTTGGGGTGGGGCTGGGAAATTTTCAGTTTGCAGGGATTGTTTTTCTCCCGTTGCTTATGCAAGATTTTATTTTTTTCGGGTGGTATTGACGTTTCTTTGTGTGCTGATGGTAAGGTAGAATTTGTTCTCAAATCTTTATTGGAAATTAATTTTTTGGCTTCCCCTCCCCTCTCCCTGAACACCTGATCGTTGTGTAATTGTAACACCGAGAACTGTTGGAACGTGACAAAAATGACGAGATTTTGTACCGTATTTCCTCGAATAATGGCCGTCCCTCTATTCATGACATCCCTCGAATAATCGCCCCTTTTTAGTGGAATTATATAAAATAATCACCTCCTTCGAATTCCCGCCCCCCTCCTCCCACCCCACTTCCTCCTCCTCCCACCCCACTCCCCCCTCCCCCTCGACCAATTTTTGCGCTGGTCATGAATGCGGAATGCGAGCACTCGTCAAACGAGATTTTGATTAAAAAAAAACAACGGACTGTTTTGCAGTCTATTCCCTTTCAGTGTTTCTCTGACCTCAGCACAGCTTGCCGCGCCGACTGAAGTGGAATCCGATCCTACTCGAGCTCTTGAAATTTAGAAACCAAGAAGAAACCAATTTAATTCGGGTTACCGCATTTTCCACACTCCGCACTCCGCATATCCCATAAAACAAGAGCATTTAGAAAGCCCATTATAGTGCGGAAATGGGATAATGTAGCAAATAATAAAACGATTCCCGTTGAGTGAAATTTAAAATAATCGTCTCACTCGATTAATCGCCGTCCTTCGAATAGTCGCCCACTTTCAGTGCCAAAAAAAAGAAATAATCGCCTCGGCTATTATTTGAGGAAATTTGTAGTCTGCATGCAGACGCCTCTGATTTCCCTTGGATTTACACGCAGGCTGAGGATGTGCACAAAATTAGTTTCACAACATGATGTTCTAATATCCTACTGCTGCCATCAACGCCTCATGATGTACTGCGCCGATGAGCCTCCATCGGTTTTTAGTTTGTTTTGTTTGTGTTGTTGTTCTTGTTTCTCAGGGCGTTTGACATTTCTGTTGTGATTTATTGTTCAAGCAGCAGAACATTGATAATTGTGCAGGAATTTATTTTTGCGGATCGAGAACAATAGGCAGAAAAAAAGGCAAACAGCATTAAAACCCGCGATTTCCGGTGTCGGTGATCAATCGATCAAATGCTTTATTTTAATTTAGTTGAATAGCATTAAAAAATCATGGTGCGTTTCCATTTTGAAAGCACAACAGTTCAGTCATGTATAGTGGTAGTTGGATTTCAGTCAGTTTCGAGAATATGGATTCCTCTTTGTTTAGTTATTGTAAATCGCAATGACATATTTTCTAGTCGACCTTTTCCGTCGCCTGACAAACAAATTTAATAAATATGCCCGATTCGCCCGAGTTTCCTTGACAATTAATCAACCCCAATTGTGAAACCACAGGCAGCCCAACCGTGGTGTGTGAGTCACTCGAAGCCGCTACACAGTAATGAAATATAGGTAAAAATACGATTTGTCACGGAATTGAGAAGCGATAGAAAAATCGAAAATATTACACAATAAAGACTTCTTACCTTTACTTTATTGTCCCTTGATGTGTCCTAACCGGTTTAAATGCATTTTTACCACTTTGTCACTCGCCCCACTATCCACTATAAAATAATATATCCCTTCTTTTATAGTGGATAGTGGGGCGAGTGACAAAAGTGGTAAAAATGCATTTAAACCGGTTAGGACACATCAAGGGGCAATAAAGTAAAGGTAAGAAGTCTTTATTGTGTAATATGTTTGATTTTTCTATCGCTTCTCAATTCCGTGACAAATCGTATTTTTACCTATATTTCATTACTGTGTAGCGGCTTCGAATCTGCAATTTGATGTGACTCACACACCACGGTTGGGCTGCCTGTGGTGAAACCGCTTACGGCTGTTGTGACTGAGATCTCGTTTTTTCGTTATTTCTTTGATATGGGCATCTTTGGGTTCTAAATGCAATGCTTAAAAGGGAATTGGAATGTCCATGTGCTATTTTATATCCCCCCACCTTCCCCCACCTTCTCCCTTCACCCGCTAACGATTGCATGTCCACATGCAATTCTTATCGCATCTTTAAAACGGTTAAATTAATTTTTTTATATATATTTTTATATTTTTGTTATTTATTTTGTTACCCTCGACATGGAACCCTCGCCCTCGACATGGAACCCTCGACCCTCGACCCTCGACAAAAAGATAGACTCAGCAACGAATTAATCGGCTACAACTGACCTTGCAACTCTTTCAAAGTGAGCCAAAAAAAACTCCAGTTATGCCAAGAGCTAGCAAAGAAACGACGCATAACTAAATAATTCTAAACGGCTCTGGAAAGCGTAAATTCCTCCTGTCAGTATCACAGCTAGAGAATTTTTCCTAAGATCAAAGAAACGACAACATTTAGCGATCTACTCGCGCGAGAAATCTGAGAATGATTTCGGTAAATTGACAGATGGACATCTTGACAGCAGAAATCCAATTATCCAACTAAGTGACAAAAGTGGGCGGAAGAGGCTCGGTATAAAAGAAAGTCTCACAGGCTCTCCTTCCTTCTCCCTCTCCCCAGTCCCCACTCGTTTTTTTCTTCGCTACCAACATTTTTCGCTCGCCCCCACTATCTGAGAGCCTGGAACAGGTTAGGCTTAGCCTAACAACGGAGCTCTCTGAACAGAAACAATGACGACAAGCTTAACTCAGGTAAAAGGTCGGAAGCACAAGAAAAAATTAGAATTAAGATTGACAACCGGGCTATATTTTTCAATTTTATCAATTCTCAAAAACATTATTGCGCGACCATCTGGCGCAGTACATTTAGAATGCAAAAAAGCTCACAAAAACAACTTTTTCTTGGTCTAGAAAAACTAGTATGACTAATTTCCGAATAAAATACACCAGTTGCGTATCAAAAATTGCCCGAGAAACTGATTTCGAAAAAATACACAGACATCTTTGTGCAAGGCGACGCGAATGAAGTTAGAACTATAAAATCCAAGTCTTGTTTTGTTTACATAAAATCGCTTTTTAACCTATGTAATGAATAAACAGACACAAAAAATGGAGCTGTCTGGGCTGAGCACATGGCGAAATTCAAGATGTCAATCCGACTGAATTTGAGCACGTTTTCTAATTCTTTAAAACTCCACTTCTTCGTTGGTATGAAGTTCCTCAAAGCAAGATTTCATCGCTTAAAGCTATTATTTTTCTGACTGAGTAGTCTTTGAAGCTTTCTCTTTCTATTTTGAATAATTTTAAATGTGTGTTATTGCAAAATTACGGCCGGTTTTGGCCGACACGGCGGTCAATGGCTTAAATGAGTTTAGCTCTAAACAAATGCTTCGACGATATACTAGCTTCAATTGTCCTAAGACGAAATCAGGTTTAAAAATAAGCACTTAGCTCTATATTCCTCCAAAAACGCTTGACTTGCAGAGTTATGCAGCCTCAAATGCCGTCTTGACCACTGTTTGAAAAATGTGAAACCTGTCTTGAGTAGCAAACCGCGAAAAAAAACTTCGCTTTGATTTCAAAATTGCTAAGATCCCGGATGTTGCGCGACGTCGTACGCGCGTGTTGCGCGAAGTCAAACGCGCCCGCGAACTAGCCCTGCGAGACGGACGGACACGCCCGCGAAATATTCCGCTAGCCATGCCATGAAAAATGACGGGCATAGGTTCTATGAGTATGGAATTCCGTGAGCGGGCCTTCGGCCCGCGACTCCGCGAGAGCTCCGCTATAAGCAAGGCGGGTAATTTTCACGGGTGTTATGCTGGGTTTCTGTTTCCTGTCAGACCTTTCTTGACTCTAAAGTTTTTAACTCGTGGATAGGCGAAGGGTTGAACGCGTTATATCAGACGGGAAAAATATTACAATTTTCTCTGGGAAACTCGTACACAATGTCCCTCTACTCCTAACTAGATACATGCGCCGTGCAGTATGTAGTCCAGGGGTGACATATTACGTAGCCATATACCTTGTGTTCAGTAAAAGTGCTCGTCTCACGCCAAAATCTCCCTCAGTATTTTAGAAATGGACGACGTACCGTCACGTAGCTTCGCCCACCCTCCTCCCGGCAGCGATGAACTACTCTTCTTCCCTGGGAGCTACCCGCTCCTAATCGCCTTGGGCTGATTCTCCCCATATCTAATAATAGCGCGGGCATTGTTTGCCGGGGATCCCATCGAAAATGTATTACAATTTTCACTCCTTCCTTTCTTCCATCCGTGGGCTGTAAACTTCTCTTAATAATTTCGCTGACCACTACATAAGGCTTGCACATATATTTTCCTGGTTCCAAATGCGATAGGTAATAGTCACCTGTCTTACCAATGGGGATGGCATTGGAGGGAGGGGAGGGCGGGGAGTTGGACACATAGCATGGGGTATTGGGAACATGCTGATCACCTGCCTCACCCATGGGGATGGCATTGGAGGGAGGGGAGAGTGGGAAGTTTGACACGGGGCATGGGGTATTGGTGAATATGTAATAGTCACCTGCCTTACCCATGGGGATGGCATTGGAGGGAGGGGAGTGTGGGGAGTTGGACACAGGGCATGGGGTATTGGTGAATATGTAATGGTCACCTGCCTTACCCATGAGGATGGCATTGGAGGGAGGGGAGGGTGGGGAGTTGGACACAGAGCATGGGGTATTGGGAACATGTAATGATCACCTGCCTCACCCATGGGGATGGCATTGGAGCGAGGGGAGGGTGGGGAGTTGGACACAGGGCATGGGGTATGATGTAATGATCACCTGTCTTACTCATGGGGATAGCATTGGAGGGAGGGGAGGATGGGGTGTTGGAAGCAGAGAGTGGGGGAGGGGAGGGGTATTGATGGAGCAAAACGCGTAGGAGAGGGGAAGGTCTGAAGGTTGTTTCGTATTCAGAAGTTGGCTCGTGGTAACCTTTGATTTGTTTCTGTTTGTCCATGCTCCTGGCTTTTTTCTTCCCGACTGACAGAACAATAGTTTTTAAAAGAGAATAGAAATTTCTATCTCATTCTAAATGAAACCCAGATTTATTTCCATTTTTGACTCGTACATTTATATACGTTTATATTCAGTCGTTTTTGCCAATTTTAGTTTGTTTACGAGCTTAGGCGGCCTGTGACTAAAGACTCGTTTATTTGTTCACCGTGTTATTTGAAGCAAATCAGTATGGGGATACTAGCGTACATATTTACGGATAATACAGTTGTAAAATGTTGCTCAATTAAGGCGACAGCAGTGAGCCACTATCACCCAAAATAACGAAATCTGTTCTACTGTTCAGCTGGATAATTTTCAAATGCTTGCTGATTTGTTATTTGTCTTTATCCAATTAATATGGTTTGAAGGGAAATAACTGGCATTTAAATCATCCCTTTTTAAGGGGCTATGTCGCAAGGATGGCGGGTGTGTACTGGGTACTAACAACTTGAAAAACGTCCGGTGGCTTTTTATTAAGGTGGTACAATTGGCTGAGAGGTAAAAAATAAACTTGCATTTATTTTAAGTCAACTAGTAGATATAATATTGTTATGTACAATTCCAAAAAATGAGCGTTCAATGTGTGTGAATTTCGGAGAAAATGGAGGTTGAAGTTCGTAGCTAAGGGCGCCATTTTGAGACGCCATATTGGATTTGCAGACGCAAGTATCGAGCAGCGGAAGCCGTAGACATGCGCTTTGAATTTTCGTTCGCGGGTATCCTCGTGTCATCTCGCGCGGTACTTCTCTGGCTTTCTGTGGACACGTACGGATTGTGATACTCACCATACTGCTTTGGATGGTAAGTTTATTGTCGTTTATACATGTTAATGCTAAAAGAAATAAAGAAAATGCTCTTTTCAGCCCTTCAACATGTCAGAAGGCGCTTTGGCATCCATTGCGTGAGTCGTGTGAGTCCACGCAACAATTCAATGATGATCTAAAATACTCTTGGCTTGCGAGTAAGCTTACATAATTCCTTTTCCTAACGAAGTTCGATCGATCTTTTAGCCTCAAATGGTGGCAAATAGCATAAAGCGATAAAACCATGGTTTGCAAAAGGTGTGAAATTCACAACTAAAGGCTACTCCACGTGCTCGATGAAAAGAAAGTTTACTGTTTGCTTTTCGTGATGCTCAGTTTTTTGGTTCAAGTTACTTGTTTCATTGCTAGTCTAAAACTAGTTATTATTGCAAGCCTATTGATTTGATAAGGCCAAAAAAACTTGAGTGAAATTTACAATACCTTTATAATAGTTTGAGTCTATAATTCTAGGTCACAAGGAATGAGTTACCGTATTTTCTCGATTAAACGCCGGGCCCCGAATAAACGCCGGGTATAATAGAGGAAGTTGTAAGTAAGCCCCTTAAACGTTTATTTGTGGTATAATAAACTTAAGATTTAAGGGCAAGGTACACGGCTGCCAAGAAAAACGAATAATAACCCTTTCTTTAAAAAAAACGGGCGAGAAAGAACTGCTGATTCGAAGAAACGCCGGGTCTACTAGGCCAAGTTTGAAATAAACGCCGGGGGCGTTTAATTGAGAAAATACGGTAGTTGTCAGTTATGTTCTCTCTTCATTGTTGCTAAAGATGAAGACCCAGTTCTCAGCTAGAGTCAACTGATAATCCTTAGTTCATGTTGCTGAACTTTCTCTATATCAAGGGTTACTAGTGGACAGGTCTCCCACAACTATCCCGTCCATTCCATATAATTGTGAGAAACTGTAACATTGTATTTGTTGTCATTTATGTGATCTTTCTTCTGGTTTAAGCATGGAAATGGCACTGGGGGCAGATCATCGCTGATATATCCCCCCGGCTATAGTTGACACCATTCATCATCAATTATACCCAGGAGTAGTTAAGGGTGGCTACGTGGGAAATAGTCATTTTTCCCTAACCACACCCTTTTTGAAAAACTAATATGGGAAATAGTCAAATTCCCCTATATACGTCATCAAAAAGGGTGTGGATAGGGAAAGATGACTATTTCCCACGTAGCCCCCCTGACGTCACCCCTCGCTGACGTCACCCCAATGGAAAAAAGGAGACCACACAGGTAAATCAGGTTCAACAAGATTTTTAATGAAAAAATTATATAGGGGATTTTGACTAGAATTTTTTTTCAATTTTTTTTCAAATTTTTTTGAATTTTTTTTTTAAGTTTTTTTTTTTTCAATTTTTGATTTATATAGGTGATTTTGAGTATCGAATTTTTTCAAAAAATTTTTTGATTTTTTTCAAATTTTTTTTTCAAATTTTTTTGGGGAAGTGGTCAAATTTCCCTGTGTACGATCCTCCTGGGGAATGAATTGGGGAAGTAGTCAAAATCCCCAATATGAAAGAAGAAGCCCACACAAGGATGAAAGTTCAATAACATGTTTAATGAAAATCATCAACAAGAAAAAATTTCAAGGATTAACGCTTTCTTCTTTTCTTGAGTAACTTTCCGATCGGGGTTTGAGCAAAACTTATCTGGATGTAATGGTGATAAAAGCGCTTATCATCGAGCGTTGAATAATTCTTTTAACAGAACATAATACAAGCAATCACTTGGTAATTAGACCGCATGAAAACCTTCAGGGCAAAAAATTCAAAGAGAGACATTTTCCGCGAAGACCGTGTTGTAAATCTTTCTCTTTCGATTCCATCGCATGTTAGAGCGAAAATCAGCTTGACTCACCTCTCAGGACAATCCGTGAATGAAAAAAAAATAGTTTGACTTCAATGCTCGTAGAAAATTCGTTTGAAAGAAGAGAAAGTATTTTTAACAAAGCAAATTTTCGTCGCATGACGAATCGAGCAAAGACAAGTAAACAAACTACCTGAAACTACGAACCTGCGGAAAGATTTTGCAGTGAAAAAAAACCCTTTCCTTCGCCGAAAAGGTTGTCTTTTTCCAAAACCACCTCTCTTTAACCTTCCACGAAGAGAGTTGTCTGATTTTTTAGCGATGAACCATCTTTGTTTTCACGCCGTGAAAAAATTTTTCTTGTCCTTCTCAGAACAGTGTTTTCCTAGAAAAACCCGGCTTACGCCATCACTCGGTTCCAGACCACGCCGATAAAAAGAGTTTGAAATAAATTTTCTCGTCCCTTGTTTTTACAATAATCTTGCATTTCATTTCTTCTTCCGAGCAACTCGTCTGGCTTTACGTTGTAAGTGAATGAGAGAAGAATGCCGGAGGATTTCTTTTATAGAGGAGATATCGTTCCCGCCATCGTTCCCTATCGTGCCTTCATCGTTCCTTTCCAGTCCTCACGCGGATTTTTTTCAATCCTTTAAAAAAGCGGCGAGTTAGTTTGTTTTTTGTTGTGTGTTAAGATGGAAGAAGAACATTGCATTGTTTGTTTGGAAGAAGAGTGGTGTCTACCCGTCACAAATTGCTGTGGACAGTCGATACACGAAGAGTGCATGGAGAGATGTCTGAAGGTGCGACCTCGTTGCCCGCATTGTCGCAGAGTCACCAATCTTGTAAGGGAATTTTCATTCCATGAATTGCTTGAAAATTTGTGCGGACTTTCCATGGATTTTTTTTCTTTCAGCCCTTGTTATTTGAAAGCCGTAAGGAGTGGTCTAGAAATCAATGGAAAGAGTTGCTGAAGAAAGAAAAACATTACGTTCCAACTTTGTCAGAGGAGGAAATTGAGAGACGTTTTTTAAATCCTGCTCCTATTCCGCCACCACCTTTAGGGTGGGCTATATTTCGTCAACGTGTACGATCGTAAAACAAAAACTAAAAAAAGAAAAAGCCCAATGACTCTCGACGATGACAGTTGGTTTTTACAAATGTGCGACAAGGTTAAACCACTCAAGACCAAGAAGCTGAACAATGATCCGTTTGGATCAATAAAGAAACTCCATACTTTGATGGACGATCAGATGTCATCCTCTAAATGGGCACCTCGATCTTTCCCTTTGGTGATATCAGTATCATTTTCACCGAGTGGGGACGTATGAGGAGGCTTGGAGGATCAATTGGATTTTTTTTTTATTAATACAAAAAAAAATTGTATCTTTTCAACCTTTTTTAGGAAAAAAATCTAGTAATAAACCACTTTAAAAGACCTCATAGTTTCCAGTTGTTTTAAAAATTCAAGTCTAAATTTTACTTCCTTTTCCAACAATTATCACTTGGAGTAGTAATGTCCACGAGTCACTCACTCAAACTGAGTTACCCTTACCATGCATGAGTAACTCACTCAAACTGAGTTACTCTTACCATGCATGGGTCACTCACTCAAACTGAGTCATGCCATGAGCATGAGTACTTCACTCAAACTGAGTTACTCTTACCATGCATGAGTCACTCACTCAAACTGAGTCATGCCATGAGCATGAGTAATTTACTCAAACTGAGTTACTCTTACCATGCATGAGTCACTCACTCAAACTGAGTCATGCCATGAGCATGAGTAATTCACTCAAACTGAGTTACTCGTACATATAAATAGATGTCAAACCGGGCGTGCTCATTTTGAGTAAGAAGAACGTCAAGTCCAAATTATGTCAAGTCGGGCGTGCTCATTTTGAGTAAGACGAACGTCGAGTTCACATTACTCGGCATATGGCACATCTTTGCCAGTATTGTCAAAAACCGTTTAGTCGAAAATACAATAGAGACCGTCACGAGAGGCACGGTTGTTGGAAAGTAGAGAAAGAACAAGAGAAGGGTATAACAATGGCTAGCGCCTTTCCGGAAGTTGTTTCTGATGATGACGATGCAGAGGCAGATCGGTATGGGAGACCCATCCGAGCCGTGAAAGCCAGCATTGCATTGAGAAAAGGAATCAAGAAAGTCAATGCGGCAGCAGGGGGAATGATTCCAGCGGCCGCTTTGGGTGGTGTGCTTGCAAGTCAACTCTCGAAAAAGAAAACGAAGCAAGAACAACAAGGTGCCGGCAAAAAATCAAGGGGATGGCGCGTGCAACAACAAGTTGACTGGTTGTCGGGGTTGACGGATCGTCAGACGTTTTCTGATAACATGAAAAGAGCCAGCAACGAACAATTGCGAGCTCTGACCGATCTGATGCGTAATCTCTACGACAACGTGATCCAAGTACCCGCTTACGTCAAAACCCCTCTCCTGGGTAACAGGAAAATGATTCGACGCATCAGTGCACTGACGACGCCTTTGCACGAAAGAAGGAGGCTCTTAAGAAAAATAGGAGGAGAAAAACTTATTCCCTTTTTGCAAGCCGGGCTAAAAGCCTTGTCGTCGTGACAGACAAATACTTCCGTTCGATATCACGTAACAAACTTTTATTGGATATTCTACAAAATTATCCATTGTTGTTAAAAACTAATATTGAATAAAAATTCATTCCTTGCAACCCATTGTGTGTCATTTTTAAATGCATTTTTTCACGTTCAGTAACAATTTTTTGACAAACTTTCTTCGTCTCTTAAGTTTTGTTGTTCACTTAGTATACATCTTCTTCTTCGTCGGTTTCTTCGTTAGGAACTCGCTCTGCTTTAAAGACTCGGTTTAACAAAAATTTCCGTTGGTCCACAGCTGCATCTAGGGCCTCGTTATAATCCATAAATTCTTGATCCACGAAGCGTTGTACAGTTTCCATGACTTCTAGGTGTATAGGGTCAGACATGAGACGATTAATCCACTTTAGATAGCGCAAGTACACCCTTCGTAACCTTCTTCTGTAAACTGGTAATAGAGCATTGAAAGCTTTGTCCTCAGCAGCCTCTTCAGATGCACCCTTTCTCAGGAACCGTTCCACTTGTTTGTCATACCTTGAACTTAAAGCATCTGTTACTTCTTCACGCAATTTTTCCCATGGATCATTGTTGTCAGATTCCGAATCACTTTCTTCGTCTTCTGAATCAGTGTCCATGCTTTCTTCCTCATCTCCTTTTTCATATTCTTCCTCTGCATCAGAAACGAGTTCCGGAAAGGCAGTAGCCATTGTTATGCACTTCTCTTGTTCTTTCTCTAAATGGTTTTTGACAATACTGGCAAAGATGTACCATACGCCGAGCAATGTGAACTCGACGTTCGTCTTACTCAAAATGAGCACGCCCGGTTTGACATCTATTTATATGTACGAGTAACTCAGTTTGAGTGAATTACTCATGCTCATGGCATGACTCAGTTTGAGTGAGTGACTCATGCATGGTAAGAGTAACTCAGTTTGAGTGAAGTACTCATGCTCATGGCATGACTCAGTTTGAGTGAGTGACTCATGCATGGTAAGAGTAACTCAGTTTGAGTAAATTACTCATGCTCATGGCATGACTCAGTTTGAGTGAGTGACTCATGCATGGTAAGAGTAACTCAGTTTGAATGAAGTACTCATGCTCATGGCATGACTCAGTTTGAGTGAGTGACCCATGCATGGTAAGAGTAACTCAGTTTGAGTGAGTTACTCATGCATGGTAAGGGTAACTCAGTTTGAGTGAGTGACTCGTGGACATTACTACTCCAAGTGATAATTGTTGGAAAAGGAAGTAAAATTTAGACTTGAATTTTTAAAACAACTGGAAACTATGAGGTCTTTTAAAGTGGTTTATTACTAGATTTTTTTCCTAAAAAAGGTTGAAAAGATACAATTTTTTTTTGTATTAATAAAAAAAAAATCCAATTGATCCTCCAAGCCTCCTCATACGTCCCCACTCGGTGAAAATGATACTGATATCACCAAAGGGAAAGATCGAGGTGCCCATTTAGAGGATGACATCTGATCGTCCATCAAAGTATGGAGTTTCTTTATTGATCCAAACGGATCATTGTTCAGCTTCTTGGTCTTGAGTGGTTTAACCTTGTCGCACATTTGTAAAAACCAACTGTCATCGTCGAGAGTCATTGGGCTTTTTCTTTTTTAGTTTTTGTTTTACGATCGTACACGTTGACGAAATATAGCCCACCCTAAAGGTGGTGGCGGAATAGGAGCAGGATTTAAAAAACGTCTCTCAATTTCCTCCTCTGACAAAGTTGGAACGTAATGTTTTTCTTTCTTCAGCAACTCTTTCCATTGATTTCTAGACCACTCCTTACGGCTTTCAAATAACAAGGGCTGAAAGAAAAAAAATCCATGGAAAGTCCGCACAAATTTTCAAGCAATTCATGGAATGAAAATTCCCTTACAAGATTGGTGACTCTGCGACAATGCGGGCAACGAGGTCGCACCTTCAGACATCTCTCCATGCACTCTTCGTGTATCGACTGTCCACAGCAATTTGTGACGGGTAGACACCACTCTTCTTCCAAACAAACAATGCAATGTTCTTCTTCCATCTTAACACACAACAAAAAACAAACTAACTCGCCGCTTTTTTAAAGGATTGAAAAAAATCCGCGTGAGGACTGGAAAGGAACGATGAAGGCACGATAGGGAACGATGGCGGGAACGATATCTCCTCTATAAAAGAAATCCTCCGGCATTCTTCTCTCATTCACTTACAACGTAAAGCCAGACGAGTTGCTCGGAAGAAGAAATGAAATGCAAGATTATTGTAAAAACAAGGGACGAGAAAATTTATTTCAAACTCTTTTTATCGGCGTGGTCTGGAACCGAGTGATGGCGTAAGCCGGGTTTTTCTAGGAAAACACTGTTCTGAGAAGGACAAGAAAAATTTTTTCACGGCGTGAAAACAAAGATGGTTCATCGCTAAAAAATCAGACAACTCTCTTCGTGGAAGGTTAAAGAGAGGTGGTTTTGGAAAAAGACAACCTTTTCGGCGAAGGAAAGGGTTTTTTTTCACTGCAAAATCTTTCCGCAGGTTCGTAGTTTCAGGTAGTTTGTTTACTTGTCTTTGCTCGATTCGTCATGCGACGAAAATTTGCTTTGTTAAAAATACTTTCTCTTCTTTCAAACGAATTTTCTACGAGCATTGAAGTCAAACTATTTTTTTTTCATTCACGGATTGTCCTGAGAGGTGAGTCAAGCTGATTTTCGCTCTAACATGCGATGGAATCGAAAGAGAAAGATTTACAACACGGTCTTCGCGGAAAATGTCTCTCTTTGAATTTTTTGCCCTGAAGGTTTTCATGCGGTCTAATTACCAAGTGATTGCTTGTATTATGTTCTGTTAAAAGAATTATTCAACGCTCGATGATAAGCGCTTTTATCACCATTACATCCAGATAAGTTTTGCTCAAACCCCGATCGGAAAGTTACTCAAGAAAAGAAGAAAGCGTTAATCCTTGAAATTTTTTCTTGTTGATGATTTTCATTAAACATGTTATTGAACTTTCATCCTTGTGTGGGCTTCTTCTTTCATATTGGGGATTTTGACTACTTCCCCAATTCATTCCCCAGGAGGATCGTACACAGGGAAATTTGACCACTTCCCCAAAAAAATTTGAAAAAAAAATTTGAAAAAAATCAAAAATTTTTTTGAAAAAATTCGATACTCAAAATCACCTATATAAATCAAAAATTGAAAAAAAACTTAAAAAAAAAATTCAAAAAAATTCAAAAAAAAATTGAAAAAAAATTCTAGTCAAAATCCCCTATATAATTTTTTCATTAAAAATCTTGTTGAACCTGATTTACCTGTGTGGTCTCCTTTTTTCCATTGGGGTGACGTCAGCGAGGGGTGACGTCAGGGGGGCTACGTGGGAAATAGTCATCTTTCCCTATCCACACCCTTTTTGATGACGTATATAGGGGAATTTGACTATTTCCCATATTAGTTTTTCAAAAAGGGTGTGGTTAGGGAAAAATGACTATTTCCCACGTAGCCACCCTTAACTACTCCAGGGGATATTAAAATAATTAAGAACAGAAATTAGAACAATTCTTTTCTGAATAGCTTCAAGTGCAATTGTATAATTTTGTACACATTGTTCTATTTTCCCCTTTTGCAAAGAAAAAGCTTCTATGAAGTGTCACTTGATGAATTTATCCAGTGCTATCATGAGGTGGATTTGCGATACGGCTTCAAATCGAGGGAAAGAAATGTCTGTCACATTTTCACTTAATACTTGTCACCATCCTGTACTCTTTGGATCCATACATTAACAGTGACATGTTCTCTTTATTGCAGGATGCCCAAGATGACAGTTCGAAAGCAAATGCCAAAAGACAGAAACATCAGTAATTTAAAACAGAACCCTCTCGCCATTTAGCTAGTTCAAGGATTAGCTACTTTTTTACATGTTGCAAATGAAGACTTTATTTTTGTTTGGTTTCCATAAAAATGTTACAATGTTTTAGACTGGAAGGGGAGGGTTTCTTGTTTTAAAATACTGATGTTTCTCTGGTTTCTCATAAGATTTGAGTTCAAAACAAAGAAAATTGACAGGGGCCAAAATTGTCATATTTTTCAAAAAATTTAGATATATTAAAATTAATACTTGGCTCCGAGGCTTGGGGGAATAAGACAAAGAAATCACACCGAGGTTCAGCGTTGAATTATTCATTTTCTGTTTTATTCCCCCAAGCCTCAGAGCCAAGTGTGAATTTTAATATATCGAAATTGGTCTATTGCAGAGGCCATAATAATTTATTATATGATAACTTTTGGATACCATTTTTTAATTGAATATCACTTCAAAACAAATAAAATTGAATGACTGAGGCCATAATAATAATATTAGTTTACAACTTTTTATACCATTATATAAATAAAGATCAATTCAAAACAAAAGAAATTCTGTGAAGGCAATTTTATTTGTAACAGTATGTGTAACTGACAGGTCCCATCATTTCTACCTAATGAAGGCTGAATGACATGGGAGTGGGAGGGAGGGATAGTATTCCAAAATGAAAAACAAAACAAAAACAATTTTCTTTTGAAGAAAAGGAGAGACCCACAGAATAATAAAAAGATTACATGACTGAGGCCGTAATAACCTTTATAACTTTTTCAAAGGTTCGGAGGGCACAAAATCATCTATTTTTAATTTGTGTAGGTCACTATGTACAGAGACACTTGTCCTTGTGGGGGGAAACTCCCTTGTCGGGAGTCCTTACCATTGATCACTTATTTCCCTGACAAGAGGGACACAAAACTCAGCTCGCAACAAGTGACAGTAATGCAGAAAATAAGGTCACAAAAAGAAATCAAATCCAAAACTATACAAATCAAATCTATACAAGCCCTATGGTTTCTTTCAGGTCTCCTTGCCATCTACTCCTGTTAAATTTGTACTCCGCCCCCCCCCCCCCCCGAAGAAAAAAATTAAAACAGGAATAGCGAAGCATAAATGGTGTCTCTTATACAAAAAGCTGAATATCGTCGTTGTTGAGGTCGTTTACAAAAGGGGTGATGAGAGGCAAAACAATCCAAGCATAAATCAGGCAGTTTTCTTGTTACCTTTCAAGTAATATTTATTTGGCTATCTTTGTTGACCCTCCCCCTTCACTGGAGTTTTATCACGAGCCGCAAATCCCTCCTTCTTCCTCTGTGTCTGGGCCGTATTATTTGTCAGAATCGCCTGTTTCTTCAAGGATTTGAGAACCTCCACAGTAGCATCGAACAAAATTGTGAAAAATGACCTTGCTCTTCAGATACGCTGCAACATCTTTCGCGGATCGAAATGTTTTCCTCTCCGGCGGTCTCCGGGGAAGGAAACTGCAGCTTGTACCGCTTTCCTGTCGCTTCCACAATCCATCCAGCTTCTTTTAGCTTATCCAGGTCCAGTTCAGTTCTGGAACCCTCTCCACCAGCAGCCGAGCATCTTGCTTGCAAGAACACGACATGTTAGCTTGTCCCGTAAGATTCGCTTTATAGTTGCTTTATGCGGACTATTTACAGTATGTTGACAAAAAAAATATTTACAAATGCTATGATACAGTGGCGATATAAAATATGAAGTATGAAAAAGGAAATATACACAAAATTGTATAACGGATGAAGAATATTGAACGTTTCGAAAGCTGGTTTACGATAGACAGTAATGGCGAACGAAGGCAATCGTGGAATACGCGAAATGACTCGCACACACGCGCGAAACTAATGAGTAATGTGATCTGCGCATGGTATCCGCTGACAAAAGGATTGTTGTGTCATTGTTTTTGTTGGTTGCTAGGGAGTTTGCCTTTGTTTGGAATAAAAGGCTCGAAACACGCACGCAAAGTTGATAAAGATCTCACTTCTACCAACCAAAAAATTGTCAAAGAAACTATCCAAGACCTCATTACTAAACAACAATTACCAGTTACCGCCAACAATCTCATCATCACTACTCCTAGAACCTCACGCGTTTATTTCAAACCTAAAATTCATAAACCAAACAATCCGGGCCGACCCATTGTTTCCGCTTGTAGCTGTCCTACCGAACTAATTTCTAGCTATTTAGACAAAATCATGGCCCCCATTGTCAAATCACTACCCTCGTACATTAAGGACACCAATCACGCACTCGAAATTTTCCGGGATTTCAGTTTTGCCAGCGAAAACAAATTAATTTTCACTATGGACATTACCTCTTTATATACCGTCATCCCCAATGACGAAGGACTTCAAGCACTAAAATATTTTTTCGACCAGCGCTCCATTCAAAACCCAAGCTCAGAAACACTGCTCCGCTTAGCCGAATTAGTTTTGACACTTAACTGTTTTTCATTTTCCCAAAACTACTACAAACAAGTAAATGGAGTCGCCATGGGCACCAAAATGGGACCAAGCTACGCTAACCTTTTTGTAGGCCACATCGAAGACAAATTTTTTAATCAGTACCACGGAACCAAACCCGAACTCTACGGCCGCTACATCGATGATTGCATTGGCGCTACCTCTTCCAGTAAAGAGGAACTTAATCAATTCATAACTTCTGTCAATACTTTTCATCCAGCTCTAAAATATACCTGGGAAATTTCCGAAACCTCAGTCGCTTTTCTTGACATTAATATTTCAATCAACGGTAACAGTTTATCCACAAGTGTGCACTACAAACCTACAGATTCCCACAGTTATCTGTTACATTCATCCTCACATCCATCGCACGTTAAAAACGCCATTCCGTATTCTCAATTTCTCAGACTTCGACGTCTAATCAACGAACGCTTTTCATTCAACTAATCTACATTTGTTTTTCACGTCACCAAATTTCCACCAATAGCGTAGCTCCACCGCTTACTATATAAAACCACACACTACCCACAATTCCTTGATTCGCTCCGACGAAGGGCTAGCGCTCGAAACGTCAGCTATTTGAATCTTTTTACGGTGGTCAATTTACCTTATCGACTCAGTCGATAAAACTAAATTCTCGCAATACGTCGTTTCACTCGTTTGAACCACGCAAAGCGTGGTCCAGAAAGCAACGCAGTCTCCGAAGTGGAAACAAAACATGGCGGATCGATTTGGACGAAACTAATGAAGGAAAACTGACAGAATTCGACGCCATTTTAGCTTCCCTTTGACAAAACACAAGAAATTTCAAACAAGAAAAACTCAATGCTAACGTAATTTGGCACAGTTTATAAGCACAAATGAAGTAATCACCCCGCACTTAGCCGCAAATAAACGTTGCTTTCGAACGGATTTATAAGACGCCATTTGCTTACTTTTAAAATGTGTTAATTATTAACACAGGATTTAGTATTAAACTGCGGCTAAGTCACATTTAAATTATTTTCTTCTCAATAGTCTGTAAAACAAAAATTGTAGCTATTTGATAAAGAGAAAAATAAAAAAATACAAATAACTGATTTTTATACCTCTTGTGAGGTATCGAATTTCACCCACTTCCGGGACAAAAATGCAAATTTCGATTGCAGATTCGAATTCTACGATAAAAATTGTATAATAACTTCTTCCATGGCATTTTAAACAGAGTTGAAGAAATATTCCAAAATGGGTCGTTTTTGTAAGCCTTTTAGCCAATTGTACCACCTTAAGTTGGCAGCCATTACTGTCGAATTCGCTGCAATCCGTTCCATCCCGTCGTATTGCGTGGAAGGATAGATCTCAAGTTTACAAATTAGTTAGAGTATTTACTTGGCTAGATTTTTGTTAAATTATTTCTGCGATTTGTTAGTCGTACCTTCGAAAAATTTGATGTCTTCCAGTAGTGGTGGAAGTTGGGGAGGAATTTAAATGCGAAATCGATTGTGTGTTTGTTTACCTCGCGTGGTTCGACACGAGTGCAAGCGCAATAAAACTTGCCGCGATCCGAGAGGGAACAATAGAAATTTGACATGTGTGACGTCAGGAACTCATTGCGTAGACTCACCTTGCGACATAGCTGCTTTAATATTTTCTTTCTATCTCAATTTCGATCATATTTAAATATTTCGCATTTGGAGGTATTTGACACTATTTAAAGAAAATATTGGAATTATCTGATCTACGTGGAACTTAGTCATTAAGGTAGCAAATTTTTTTTTTCTGAACACTTATGACATCCATAAAATATGTTATAATGCATTGATAGTGAGACATTGAAACAGCATCTAACGAAAACATAGAAATTAAAAATGCTGAGTCAGCATTATTAATTGACTGACCGTTTTATTCCCTGTTATACAGACTTTTTCAGGATTGTTACGTACCCAAACTCACTAATCCTGGTCTACTTACATGGGAATTTTTACGCTTTTATCACAAAAAGTACAATTCTTCCACTTAACAGCTGGACTAAAGTACTTTCAGTGGCTTGTTTACTTTAAAACTTAATGCAAACTCAACAAGTTAATACCTTACCGTGTAGCATGAAATTTTTGCGAGACTTTTTTTTTGCGGATTGGCGATTTTTTGAGGTTTGCGGGAACACATTTTTGCTGCTCGAATTAACTGAAATATCCGCTGGGAACTAATTTTTGCGGTTTCCTTTTCAAGCAGTGGAAAAAATGTGGCATCCTAGAGGCCTTAGAAAATGGTGTCCCTTCGGATGACCCATTCGAGCAAGTTTAACGTGACCTTTTGACTGCTTTGGGTTCGTTTCTTGTGCCTCAGAGACTGGAAAAGTATTGACTTAGCCTTTTATCGTTTCGTTTCGTTTGTAGCAAGCGCCAAATGCTTTTTCTCAATGTAAACATCAAAATAAACGTTCTTTTTTACCTCAGTGTATGATATATAGTAACACAAGTGGATTAAAAGCCGTTTTTGATTATATTAACGGGAGTAAATTTTTGCGGTTTTTAATTTTGCTGGTGTTTTTTTCTGCTGGAATTTATTTTTGCGGATCAAGTACCATCCGCAAAATCCGCAAAAATTAAACACCGCAAAATAAAAGTGCTATACTGTAGGTAAAAACAGGCCTTTCATCATTTGACTTGGTATTTTATTACTATGTAGTTTCGTACTACACAACTCGTGCAGCACTCTTCAGATAAAACTACCAAATCGTAGATTTTAATACAACAGTACGCTGATTATAACTGAAATACAAACATGTGGTTGCCATAGATACAATATTGATACAATGCTATATCGATAGATACTATTGCGTGACAATAGTGGTTTTGAAATTTTTTAACAGGAATTTGTTCGCGTGTCTACAGGAACGGTTACAAGCTCGTTAGGTTCGTTTTAGTGTGGCGTGATGGGGCTTGCAAATAATAAAAACTTCTCCTATAGGCATAAATTGCATCTGTTATAATCAGCGTACTGTTTTAAGGTTACAGTGTACCTTCAGATCGAAAATTTATTGAAATTTTTTTTTGGGCGTCAAAATAAAGTTTACAGAATGAACTTTCATCCAAAAAAAATTATCGAAAAATAGTGAAAATTGACGGAGAAATGACGGTATAACTTTTGTGGGCGGAGTTTGTTTATGAAGCGATATGTTTTTCTAAGCGCTGTTTTCTCAAAGTTAATTTTTCGCTTGTAGGGGACACTTTAAAAAGCTACAACTCAAAGGGAATTTGTTCGATTTTCCTCAAATTTGGACACAAGCTAGGCTAACATATAATTAACAAAAATGTGTCGGCGAATTTCTTATTTCCGAAAACTTTTTCGTCAAGAGCCATTTCCGTGCGATCACTTCAATTTGTTTTCTCCCTTTTTCGAAAATATTCTGTAACTTTTCACTGCAATTGAATATGGGAAATCGCCGACACATTTTTTTAGCTCTTCGTGTCCGGAAATTAGAGAACAAATCAAAGTAGCAAAATACAATAATCGCTTTGAGTTATAGCGTTTTAAAGCTGATTCGGACGTTCGAATTTAGACGTCGTAAAAAATTCGATAATTCATTTTATTACCAAATGGTTTCCATATTTAGATAGCCAGCTCTATAAGCTTTAATTTGATATCTGGGTTTGGGTATATTAAGTGTAATCTTAAGACGCTAGAGCTGTTATACTGGAGACACCCCCGAAGGTACACTGTAACCTTAATCTACCATTTGGCAATTTTATCTAAAGAGTGCTGCATCAGTTGCGTTGTACGAAACTACATAGTATCAACAGTAATAAAATGCCAAGTCAAATCTTCAGTTGATCAGTCATTGTCTTTTGGTATCCAAGCTCTAGTTTTTCTATCCAACCCGGCGTTGACTCTGACAGCTATTAATAATAATTGTAACTTTATATATTTTATCGTACTTCCTGTAATTTATTTTGTATTATAGGGCTACACATTTCTCACTTTTATAACTGTTATGTGATACCCTCACTGGAAAGAAAGTTGGCTGTTATCTTATAATTAACTTACCATTTACTCACTTTTGTAACCTTCTCTTACAATAAGCAAGATAGATTTTGACGGCTTGAATACTGGTTGTAAGTCAGTGTCTTCTGTTTTATAAATCGAATGCAAGAAAACAAAGTTACTGTGAAAACAAAAAAAATCTTTAATTGATTTCAATTGCTGATTCCTTAATTCCATTTTGAACCTGGAGCAATCCAGCCTCAACTTCCCTCAAAAAATCTTTGGTCTTTTGAATCGCTCTTTTATTTTCTCGTGTTTTCTTCTCAATAACATCTCTTGCTATTTTCACTTGCTCATTTTCATATAATTCTGCGTTTGCCAGTAAACGCTGGGCTACCTTATTTTCATCGGCTTTATGCGCCCATGGAATTCTGTCTTTTGGATTGAGTATTTTCTTTTTTGCTTGGTACTTTTTCGTTTTCTCCTTAGTTTTCACTGTTTTTGCTTTTTTGTTATGGTCAGCTTTCTTGTCTTTAAAATTCTTTCCGTTGGATTTCGTGTCGCGGGACTTCGAATCTTCATGTTTGCTATCATTGGCTTTTATGCCGGCGTCGGGTTTTTCTGCGATTAATTCACGTATTTTTGTAATCATGTCGTGGGTTTTTGTTCCTCGGAGGTCTTTTCCAAGTTGTCCAAGATCATTTGAAGCCTCTGTGAGAAATATAAGAGAGGTATATAAGAATATAATGCTACAAGAGATATAACAGAGGAATAGATAGAAAAGAATTAATTGAGTCCAGTATCATATTGGTTTTAGAATATATTAAGAGAAAGCTTAGCTCAACGGATTGCAAGGCCAAACATTTATTTTCTATTCACATGGAACAAGAACGCAAAGAAACTAAAATTTAAGCAAACATTGTTTACCCGACAAACAAACTCAAAAGAGAAAGAGACTCGCATGCGCTGACTTTGTTTGGTTTTCGACTTCGTTTTCATGAAATTATATAAGGGGACACCAGGAATAGCGGTGTCCCTTTAAAGGGAACCTCCATTGTTATAACAAATGACGTTAAATTGTTGGAATAAAGTCTAAATTTCGATTCTTTTAATAACAAGTGGATTGAAAATATAAGTGTTCAAAATTTGAATTTTAATGACGTCATAAGGTTGCCGCTATTGTTAAGAATCGACGTTCTTTTGTATACAACAATTGGGCAACCGTATGACGTCACAAATATTCAAAATGGCGGCGAGCGGGAAAATAGCAAAATAGGTAATATTTATATCCATTTTTTTGTACACTAAAATTATATTTCCACTTTTTATTAAAAGAATGAAATTTAGACTTTATTTCCAACAATTTAACGCCTGTCAATTTGTTATAACTATGGAGGTTACCTTTAATAGAGGTGCTAATCACAAATATGATAGAGCAGTTTTCTGTCGTAAAACCAAAACCAAAGTAATTGCTCTGGCCAATCACAACGGACGCAGACAATCCAATGAACCAATCAGAACTCGAAGCAAATACATGTAACCAGAGCTTAGCGTTTTGGTTTTTTCTTCTGATTGCATGGTTGATAAAGTGGCGCGAGATTTTTTAACCAATCACAAAGCGCCGCAGTAATGTAAAACCAAAGCAATTGGAAAATTACTACCGATACTCAATTGAAATCCGCTCTATTGAGCGTTTTGCCGGCCGGGATCCACTCAATGGAGGTGTCCCAAAAAGTACAGATTCCACTACAAGAGATTGATATCTTACACACCTGTTACTTCGCTCAATGTTTTGGACGCCTTTGCAGTGGCATCGGATAAGATTTTCATCGTGGCTTTCAGCGCTTTTCCAACTCGGTTAGTTAAATCCTCTGCCTCTTTCTCCACATTCTTCAGTTTTCCCTCTACTGCCTTCTGGTGCATATCGACTAGAATACGAACCTTTTTCAAGTCAAAACCCACTTTTGTTAATGCTCGCATTCCCTGCTTTGCTTTTGCCTCCATGTCGAATGGTTTTAAAACTCCGTAACAACAGTAAGACTTTTTCTGACCATTGACAGCTATAAGAAAACATGTATTGGTAAGCTAAATGCGAGTTGAAGATGTTATTCTACGATTGCTTTTTTGTTTAAATGTGCTGGAAGCAATAGTTAGACGTTGGATAAAATTAAGACCTTGTTAAAAAACTCGGCCCAATCACACAAGTTACATTTTACTAACTTCTAAGTCAAGCTTGAATTTTGATTTTTGGCACTCTTAGAAGTTAAAGCGTTAATTTCATAACTTTTATAGAGGGCAAAATTACTGAATGCTGATTGGCTGACAAAGAGGGCATTTTCCATTATCGAGGGCAAAATTACTCGCTTCTGATTGGTCGAGCATCAAAGTTTCTCACTCGTGATTGGTTGAGCGCGTCATTAGGGAACTTTAGATCGGACTACGAGTACGAGATTGAGTACGACTACGACTTAGTTCGCGTGCCCTAGATAATCATTTATCAGCCCAATTTTATACCTAGAGTCTTCTTATCTTCTGGTCAGCAACAAGAAGGACCGACAGCTGTGGGGATGTGACTAGCTTTAAATTCAAAAGTCGTACTCGTCGTCAATCTCATACTCGTACTCAAATCTGAAGCTCCCTATTCTCGTTGCATTCAGTTGGCTTGGCGGGATTTTGAAGAAAATTTACAAACGGAGCGCCCGCATGTTTTGCCGGAGATTCTACTATAAAAAAGCAAGGAAATCGGATGATACGTAAGAAAGGAATTCTGTAGATGAATTACAGCTTTTTACGCCAAACAGGAAGCGAATATTTGTGTTAAAACTTGGATTAACCAGGCGCCTTCAGGCCAGTTTGCGACGTTGAAGACCTTGAAGGCAAAAGACAAAAGCCGGATAAGTTTCTTCACTTCACTGTATACAGCTGTTTCGAGAAAGGTTGTCGGAAAAAAGCTTAAAAGTGCACGCGACAATCCAGAAAGGTATTGTGGGTAGTCATCCACGCTATTTCTTAAAAACTCATTTATCCCAATGGCCGCCATCTAAGATCGTCCCTGTACGGACGAGGCATCGCGGGTTTCATGTATTTACTTTATTTGACTTATTGAAATTCATTGATCATATCCCATATTATTTTTCGGGATTGTCTCGTGCCAGGAGCCTGCGCGTGCACCTCTTCGCTTTTTTCCGACAACCTTTCTCGAAACAGCTGTATATGCAGATTTCTGCGGACTTAAAGAAAACAACTTTGACAGATTTTGCTGAAAGGGACAATTTACATTTAACAGGAGAAAGAATAAGGCTGAAAGAAGTGAAAGAAAGCAATTAATTCGCCAAACGTACAAGTTAGTTTGAACTCGCTATTTGTTGTTGTTATCAAAGCGACAAAAACTTCACAACACAGGTACTCTAAATAAAATTTGCTTTGTTTTTGTCGTAAAGTGTCTTTTATCGATAAATTAGGTTTTGTTTTCAAGATGTACATACCGGCCAAATGTATCTTTGACATTAGAAATTTATTTAACAACAGTGAGTTAAAAGGTTTTTCTTGTCAGTTTGCGAGAGAGTATTTTCGCAAATTACTCCTTACAGCTTCGCGACTCAGGCAATTTCTACAGCTTCTGAAAACACGCGTGATAATTAAGTTAATTATACTCAGGCTCATGCCATTACATATACTAACAATTGTGGTGTCCTTATAAAGGTAATCTCTTACGAACGGTTCCTTATCATCAATTTTCACAAGCCTGTCGCTTTTAATGAATCGTAAATGAGAGCTAGAGGTTCCTCAGTAACCCTGATTTTGATATTTCAACTTAAATCTTATTCCTATACTAAATATAAGACGTGTCATTAACCGAATATTTATATATTTTTTTTCAGTAACAAACTTAACAATTTGCACTCCCATAGCGGGTAATTATATAGATGAATGGTTCCTCTTCTTACAGTTGTTCTTTTCGAATTCGGGTCCATTGTACATGGGGTCTAAAATAATGCAACCGTGGTACAAAAGCGTTTTGTAGTTTGCGTGGTGTTAAGTAAAAAATTAAAAAATGATGTAAATGTCATATATTTGCTGAGCGGCGCAGTTGATTTACAAGTTTTTTAAGGTCTCAACTGTCGTAAACACTGTTCTGACCTGTTTTAAGCCGGTGCCATGTGGTCGTTGTCTCAATTTACAAAGACCACCATTAATTGAACTTTTGTACTACGGTTAATTCTAAAATAGTAGCTAACAATCAAAGCGTATTTCGACATTTATACGCGCCCTAATACAAGAACAGTTTCAGGAAAATCAGTGATAAATCTCTGGCAGTCTGTGATAATTAATATACTTTGTAAACAATTTGAATGAATTTTAAATGAAACTCAACCTACTGTTGATCCTGATGATCGGGGACGCAACTGCCACAGCGCACAAAGCGAGGAATATAACCACACGTGATATCATGCTTAAAAAACCATCAATCAAGAAATAAAAATAATTGGTATTTGTACGATTAAAACGCTACGTTGTGTCGGGATGTGCGAAATTTTGATAAGTGTCGCCCATGACTCAATCCACGTGAAAAAAATAACATCGTGTGATTGGTCAGTTGGACAGGTTCTAACAAAACATAAGCATCTGTACCAGTTGTTTGACGTTTTGTTGATAATTTCTCAAATTTGAGCTAATTGCAAATAAAAGGCTTAAAAGGTGTAAAAAGATGGAAGATTTTACTTCATTGCTCAGTTTGCCGTGGGCGATATAAACGATGGAATAATGGCAGTGCATTTTAACGGCCTTCCAAGTGCGTGAAAAAGGGTATCGCAAAAAAAAAAAAATCTTCTTTCGAGATATTTTGCGATTACTGTTGTTTTGGTACAGTCAGGTCAGGCCCACTTTGAAGACGCGTTCCTCTAACCAGGCTCGATAACCTGCCGTGCCGAATGAAGTACAACTTAGCTAATAACGGACAATGTTACTACGTTGAAAGCCAGTGAACAAGTACTGGAATTTATTCAGAAGCGTTATTACGGACTCTTTCTCTATTGCGGATACCATCAAGTCGTTTCCCCGAGTGTTGACTATACTTCGAAATTTGGATGATATTTTTATACTTATAAAGTATTTAATTTCAATTGTTTATTTGTCGAATAAGTTTACTCCTAAGAGGAATTGACGATAAAGAGGGTGTGAATGGGGTTAACCGACTAGCGACAAAGGGCGAAAAATATTACTGACTACCGACAAAACGAGGAAAAAATTACCGACTAGCGACAAATAAATTCTAACCGACAACCGACATGGTCCGACGTTATAGGGATGTTTGTATTCAGAAAGAAGAGCATTTTGAATTGATTTTTAGCGCAGGAAATGTCCAGATCCTTTGGTAGGCTCTATTTCACCAGACGTAACCACATTAATTCCAAATTTCGTCAATTATAGAATTTCCTGTCTTCAAATTACTTTAAAGCCTCGGGATCCTCCTTTTCGGAGAGCAGCGGCGGGCTCATTTCTAGAACAGCGGCTCGTAAGCGAGTCGACGAGACGCCGTGCTGTTGTGTCATGATTCTCAGATACTTTTGCCTAAACTTTTGCCGGCTTTTCTAATGGCCCAACAGGCTCGATCCTTGCGCTTGATTACAACTGAGACAGGTTTATCAAGACTCCTAACAATAAGATTGCACCAGCCAGCAGATGTCTCTGTTGTGCGAGATGGACTGAGGGATGCTAGGAACTTGTGCTTCTTGTGCGAAAGGGGAAAATCAACTATTCTTTTGTTGACTTCATGGGAAAAGTGAAAATAAGTACAAAGTCACTCAAGCGACGAGCTGAACTTCTGAGTCACTTAAAGGCACTATCTCTCCCAACGGATAGAACGGTTCCCGTTTTGCGCCAAAGACTTAACAACCACTTGGGTGCCATTTCTAAGAGCATTGACTGTGCGGAACACGTCCAGATGCATCCTAATAGTCTTAGTAAGCCTTCTGCTATCTGTGCTGCAAGCAATGATTTGTTTTTTTTTTTGTAGTGATGACGAGAGTCAATATGTCTATCAGATAGCATTGACATTTGATGGAGTGACCATTCACGGCAATGCTACGAAATTCACTGCCTATCCATCCAGCATCGTAAACCTTTTGTCTGTTACTCTACTTGACCAATGCGCATTCTTCTCAGGAGCCTCGAGCCAAGGTGGGCTGTACAAATGTGAACTTAGCACAAAGACGGTAACACAAGCTGTATGCAACTCGACTCTTCCTTGCTCTGAGGTAAACCAAGTATGCACCTTGAACGGGAAGGTAGTGTACACGGATACAAAGGCGGGAAAGGTCATGCAGTACAACCCTGATGATAACTCGGTTAGAGCTTTGGTAGGAAGTGGCCACAACAGTTCTTCCGATAGGACACAAGATTCATGCTCATTCAAACAAATCGAGGGGATATTCTCCGTAGACAAGACTTTGTTTGTTACAGATGTTGCCGCTGGAAAAATTGAAGATAGTGACGAGCCTCTCAGAAACGATATCTTTTCTGGGGATTCTTGGTTCCCTTTACGATACTTTTGGAATTCATTCTAAGGGTATGAAACCTGAAGGAGTGTCCTTGAAACAAGCAAAAGAGAACGTGACAAAGATTGACAACTATGTAAAAGATACTGTGAGTAAGGTGAAAGAACGCTACCAGTTGAGCGAGACTTCTGCAACCAATGGTCCACAGGGAACTGTGTCACAGAAGACGCAAGTATCTGTGTCTTTGCTTAAAAAGGGGATGGACAGGCTATACAAGAACGTGATGGACGTTAACCCCCAATTTCTAGATGATCTGGTGCTCGAAACGTTGCTCACAACAGAAGTGGAAAATTTGCACGCTGTCTCGCACTTTAAACATGAGACATTTACGGTACTTACATATGCGCAGGATTTTGGAAAAATTTGCAAGGAACTTCTCTGAAGCGCACATCTAGATGGGCAGCAAAGTACTAAACGCACGACAAATCATACTATCCGGTCCCTCAATCTGCCATGCCCCTTTCTGCTATATAGCTACGAAGACACCTTTGCCAAGTGAGGACATAACACCAGCTATGGAAGGACAGATCAAAGAGTGGCTAGAGAGTTATAGACCAGTACGCCAACGGACGGTTAGGAGCGAGACCACAAAAGATAAGGCTGGGACCTTGCCGCCAGCTGTCTACGCTGTTCATCGCACCGACGAGTCTGAAGAGAGACTTCGATTCCCTGAAGAAAACAATGTATCATCAGCGAATGCAGTACCCGCAACGCGTTGTTAGCATACAATTTGTGGACGAAGGGGATGTTACTGAGGTGTTTAAGGATCACAGGGAAGTACAAATTGATGAGTATGAGACAGATTCGGATGACAAGGAAACAGATTTTGAAGAACATTCAGAGCTTGTCAACAGAGCTTGTGTTACACGATCCGGCAGGGCTGTTCGTGCATTTGTGCGTCTCGAAATGTGACGGTAAGAGGTAATAATAGTTGTGAAATCATTAAAGATCCATTAAACGGTACAGATTCATTGATACGCATGACAGCGACATTTTTGGCAAAAAAACCAAAGAAACCCCACGGTAAAGCCACAAGAGCCGTTGAAAAATAAGTGTAATAAGTGTTTGTGGACGTCTTGGAAAAAAAAAGACTTCGGTAGCTAATTATATAACAAAATTACGTATCCCAAAGGCTAAAGTGGACATTTCACTTGTCAAATTTACCTCTCTTGATTCACTTCGATGCCCTGTAATCGACAGGAAAACAAATTCACATCTAGAATAAAAGCTTTGCTGATTTTATCGGTATACTAGATTTGCAAATAAAAGTGGGGTAGACGATCACGTTGCTAAAAAACAGAGTTAACTAGGTTTAAGTGCAATCAAATAATTAATAATTACAAGTTTTACACTTCGTCTAGAGTTTAAAGTCTTAAAACTGCGCAAATTACATAACAAATCTGAATAATTAACTTGCATGATCTTGCATTTTTAATTATTAACTGAGATTTACCGACAACCGACAAAGGTCGAAAATTTTAACCGACAACCGACAAAGTAATGAAATTTTAACCGACAACCGACATGTGGACCCCCCATTCAGACCCTCGATAAAGATAAATGGGTGCGCGGAGATCATGACATTTCTTTTCGAGTATATCGAGTTAAACAAGATAAGAAAAATTTCACATTTCCAAGCAGTATGTATTATTTTGTTTATTATATAAACGACACTACGAAGTTTTAGGTAATTTTCCGAAGATTTCCGAAGATTGCCGAAAAATTATCCGTATACTGTCCGAAGGTTGTACGAACATTTTCGATCATTTTCCAAAATTTTCCGACGATTGCCGAAGATGTCCGAAGATGTTTCGAGTGTATACTCGTTTGACATTTAATAAGAGCAAACACTGTAGCTAACGTGAAGGTACTGAATATGTCTTCACTTTTCACGGAGAAGAAAAAAATAGATATTTGTCGAGATGTGATTTTTCCGCAGTGGGAGAATATGGTATTTTATTATATGACCAATTTGGGCGGTACGCCTTTTTCCGGTCCCGCTCGCGCCACTGACTGTGATGCGTACGGCCCTCCGGGTATTTTGAAAATAGTTTTGAAAAGAACGCGGGTGCGGCCGTACGAGTCACATGATAAAAGAAGTTCTCCCACTGCCGGCGGAAAAATCATATCTCGACACATGTGAAGATATAAAATTTAAAACTGATTTGAACTATAGAGCATTCAGAGGTTCATATTTACTCAAGGAAGACACAATTCTGTTTATCATCAACTTCGTTTTCTTCTCGCCCGTAAGAGTGGGCGATAAGCTTCTTCTTATCGCCCGTAAGAGTGAGCGATAAGCTAAAAGGAAAGTCCCTGGGAACGAGGTCGGTTTATTAGATGAAAGAAATGTTTGAATTCGGCGATTTGTGGCAGCGAAAGCAACTTAATGTTATTCTCTGTTGACACACTAGTAGTAAGCAATGATAAGTTTTTTAATGAGTAAAAACTTTTCGTACCTCAGTGGAATGAATAATTGTTTCCCTCTAGTGGACTTACTGCAGGATTACATTCCATTTTTCAAGCTGCGTATAGGCTTCACATTTTGCAACTCTCTAAAGCGATATTGCCTTTACCTTAAAAAGCACGTGCATCGGGCTCAGACATTTTTAAAGACCAAGTTGACATAGACGCATTTACTCGCGTTTGGCACTCATTTCGTACTTTTCCTTGACGATTTCTTATCTGTTTATTGTGTCAGTTGCTTTTGTTGTAGTATTATGACTTTGGTTTTGGTTACCCAAGGAACCAGGAAGTTCTTACGCGCGCTTTCGAGGAGCGGTCAGCTTTATGTCGATAAGCAAACGACTGCATGCTCGGGTTTGGGGACACCGTTAGCCCATAATTTGTTACAAAATTATCGCCTCTTAATTTATCGTACTTTTTTCTGCTGTGTCAGGCATGTGATAATCATAAGATTTTCGTTATTTAAATATACCAGTGCCCTTCCGGAACAGAGAGAGATTAGTGAAATTATTTATTTAACATAGTAGAGTTCCCCGTTTTAAACACATACAACCGTGTATCAAAGGTTTTAGTCTTGTTGTTTAACTCCATCAATTTGCACTTGCCCATTACCTACCTGTGGTGATATTTGTTTTCATGTAAAAATAGTGCTAACTTCGAGCCTCCTTTTATGTGGCCATCACAATAAAATCTGTATCATATAAACTCTTGTTCTTAGGCCATCGTTACTTGATAAGAAATAAAACACAAACAGCGGTGATAAACATGGTAACCAACGCATTTTTATAATAAACTTGACGTTTCTTATGTTAAGCGACATACATTTCAAAAGTAACCGTTACAGTGTTTGAAAACTGTTTGAAATCTTCCTTGCAGTTGAGTTACTCATGGCGTTGTTTGAATTTCGGTATCATTGAAAATTAAATTTGGATTTTTTCCCGTTTAAAGTTGAGCAGCTTAATACTAAAAGGATTATGAAAAGAAAAAAATACTTGCATGACTCCTTTGAAACAATGTTACGCTTAATTCGATGCGCTTTGCTCGACAGGTACCCGTATTTGTGAGACTAACAATGCTTCAGATTTACATACTCCACTGTCACTTCACAGTATTTGTTAGCTCGTTGAATAATTTATAGAGCACCAGCTTGAAACTCTGAAGCCGCTTTTTTGCGTCTTAAAGCTTGGTCCTACAAAGTGCTGCAGTAAGAACGGTTTGCAGCCGTGTTTTTACTGCAACATGAAAAGAGTGATTATAACGCTGGTAATTGCGGCGACGTTTACTACGTTGACTTGTCGTCCGTTGAAGAATTCGGCAATGAAATTGTCAAAACGAGGTGTGTTGCATTTATTCTACATTAATAGACCTTTGCCAAATGCAGTTTGGACAAAAGGCAGATTTATTTTTGCACGTAAGATTTTTGTCAATTTTAAGAAATTACACGGATTAGAAATCACATCACGATACACACCCATATAACTTTAATTTTCTGCAGCTATCAACATAAGGATTGCGTAGCTCACAGTAATCTTACAGCATTGTCGATTAATTTTTGCAAAATAGAGTTTGCCGAGCTAATAAAAATACTATGATATATTTTTGACATTTACCAGTTTTTAATAATTTTATCTATATGTCGTATTTATTATTCCCAACATTGTAATCGTCTAAATGCTCAACTCGAGTACGTTAATAGTTTGGGTGCGTCTCGCTTCATGTTATATTTAGTACTGATGGAAGCTAACAACTGGTAAGAAACGAACAAGGAAGAGCCACCGATTCTTTTCCTCGTGTGGTCCATCATTTCCTTACTAGGGCTAACGCTCAGTACAGGGAAATGTATGGGTTGACCTTAGCACTATAATTTACACACAGAGTTAATTCTCTGATTCCTTGTTTGTATCACCAGTGCTACGTGGCTCAGGAACACCCAACGAGGAATGATTAGGGAAACGCTGGAAATGGCATTGTACTGTTTTCTTTTTCCATATCATTTCAGTGCCTTTAAGGAAACTATGTGAAAACTAATGCAGTGTGAGATTTTTAGTTCTTTTAGCTGAATATTTTAGCGGCAGAAAAATTTTATGGAAAGGAATCTTTTCACTTGAATTTACAAGCTGCTTTCACCTTTCAGAAAATCCTAGCTGACCTTATTTCGTACCCAGGCCCCGGTTGTTCAAAAGGTGGATAGCGCTATCCATCGGATAAATCACTATCCAAGTGGATAACTATTAACAAAATCCTTTGTGTTATCCACTGGATAGTGATTTATCCGGTGGACAGCGCTATCCACCTTTTGAACAACCGGGGCCAGAACGACATTTTCTATCTGCGTTGAATTTTCCGATGTTACGCAAAGTTTTAGGCGACATCTTACTTACGAATACTTTAGTTTTTAAGCTGATCTATTGCGAATTTTTAAGCTGAGCATGGCCTTCCGAGCAGCTTTCGTTCCTGATTTGTCTCAAAGTTTATGATAGGAGTTAAATTAAATGCTTTTCTTCAATGACCGTTATTGCAAT
The DNA here is from genome assembly GCA_024195265.1 of Dendrophyllia cribrosa. NCBI lineage: Eukaryota > Metazoa > Cnidaria > Anthozoa > Scleractinia > Dendrophylliidae > Dendrophyllia > Dendrophyllia cribrosa. The sequence continues at coordinate 48,277,636 of JAJLRJ010000003.1, forward strand.
AGCTTTTTAAAAGATGAATCTTGCAAGGTCTTTGATATCAGTAAATGTTTATTGTTGTGAGTTTAATTTGCAATTTTGATATCGACTACATTTCCTGACATGAAAAACAAAAATAAACTAAATACTTTAATATCTTCGAGAACTATCCATGAATATAAAAGCAAAGGAGTATAATACAAGTAACTGTACTTAACTATAAAATATACAAATGCGTATGGGTTAGACTACGAGTAGTCCCTCCTTTTTCCTCAGGGATAGTTGAGCGAAACGCGTGTGCGCGTGAAAATCATCCCACGCCGCGCGTTTCGCCTTTCTCGCGTGGAGTGATTTTCATGCGCACTCGCGTTTCGCTCGCTCTACTATCCCTGAGGAAAAAGGAGGGACTACTCGTAGTCTACGTATGGGTAAGCACGTGCATGCGTCGGGTAAAAAGTATCATCTTTGAATGGTATGACCGAGTAGTTTACTGGGAAACGGAGAAAATATTGTTCTTGACGCAGTATATCCAAGGTCATCCTCTGAAAATCTTTTAGAAAGGACTGAAGCTTTAACAACAATACCTGGAGCGTAAAAGCTTCATTTTCTTTGCCCACAGAATTCCATTGTGTCGTATCGTTTATGGCTTAGGCATTTTGTTACGACAACGTTTCGTCAATTAGGTGTATATTAACTGCATAGAGCAGTTTTCAATTGAGTGTGAAAAGTAAATACACAATTGCTTTGGTTTTTCATTGCTACGCTTTGTGATTGGCTAAAAAATCTCGCGCCACTTTCTCGACCAATCAGAAGTAAAACCAAATCCAATCGTGACTTGCTCGGACGCATTTTCCCGCGCTTGGCGCCGCCGACATGAAATTGTCTCGAGCTCTGATTGGTTTGTTTACGACTGCTGTGATTGGTCAAAGAAATTACTTTGGTTTTGGTTTTACCTCACTCAATTGAAAACTGCTCTAAAAGGTCGCTACTCCTAGTACGTTTAAAGGGGCTATGTCACCATTTTTAGTACTATTTTAGAAGGGTAGTCCTGCACTTGTCCTAACGATGTCTGTGATTCGCTAAGAAAACAATAGGTTTGTCCCGCTGGGATAGGGATTAGGGATAGGGGCATTGTTCAAGTGATATATCAATTGTATCGTTCCCCAATCACAGACATCGTTTGGACAGCTACGACCCCGCTCCTTTAGAAAGCCAAAATGACATATTTACATCAGTAATCCCCCCCCCCCCTCAAATGCTACAGGTTTGTTTAAAATTATTGAAGTAGTGCTGTAAGAGCAACTTTAAATGTCTTGGGCTGCAGATGGCCAGAATGAAAATGAATTGCAACTCGCCTTGTGTCTTATTCTCACTTCGACATTTACCTGATATCTCCTCTTCGCATAAACTCTTGTTCTTAGGAAATCGTAACTTGATAAAAAATAAAACACAAACACTATAACGATTACTTTTGAAAATGCATGTATGTCGCTTAACATACGAAACGTCAAGTTTATTATAAAAATGCGTTGGTTTACCATGTTTATCACCGCTGTTTGTGTTTTATTTCTTCTCTTCGTGTTCTATAAACATTTTGTGTTTAACAAAGTTACTTAGTTTTAGTTTTGGGCAGTTTTGATCCAAAAAAACATCAAAAGCTCTATGATATGGCTATTCTATTCTATTATTTGCTATAACGATTTTCGTTTGCTTTGCAGTAAGGAGGCAACAACCTGCCGTGGATGCAAAAGGAGATAACGACAAAAATGTCACCGACACTCCTCCAGGCCTGGGTGGAACAAATATTCGATATCCGAGTAAGTTTTTAACGGGAACCACCACTGTTATAACAAAATGTTGTTAAAGTGATGGGAATATAGTGTAAATTCCTATTCTTTTAATAACAAAAGGAAAATTATCAGCTATTTTCGCTTTTAAATTTCTCGCTGAAACCATTTTGAATTTTAATGACGTCATATGGTGGCCTCTGTTGTAAAGAATCAACGTTCTTTTGTATGCAACAGTTGAGCAACTATATGACACCATAAAAAATCAAATGGTGCGCGGGAAATTTAAAATCGAAAATAGGTGATATTCATGTCAAATTTTTCTATGCAGTAAAATATCTTTCCACTTGTTATTAGAAGAATTTAAATTTAGACTTCCATCAATTTCACATCAATTTGTTTGGCTTCTTATAAGAAACTTTTAGATCGAAGGACAATTACAACCGTCGAATTCCAAACCAGGCAAGTCATATTTCGACATCGTTCGAGAGCCACGTCTCTTTCATGTTGGTTATCATTGAACGAGATTGGTGTGATACGTGTTTAAAAAGTGATAATCATTATCAATGTCATATACTGCCTGGTAAAAGCTCTTTTATCTTGGATTCGGCTGTTCAATTAGAACAAGTAGAGTTAACTAAAATCGGTTCCTTAGGCTTCCAAATTTTTCGCGAATTGATTTATTTGTTAATTAATAAATGTTTTATCCTTTCAGTTTGTATCCATAGACTGGGAATGGCAAATAGATTTGTTATTCGGGATTATCAAATCACAGCTTCTTCTTCATACCCGCGTGCTCATCTACAGCCTCATATGGGACGATTGGATAACCCGTGGGGGTCCTGGTGCGCAAAAAGAAATCACCCGGGACCACATCACATGCAGATCGATCTTGGTGTGTAGTTTAAACAAGTTTTAATGTTAAAGTACCCCTATGATCAAATTTTTGATTTTCATTTTTTTACATTTTCGTGTACTATTAGACTTTCTTACTCATCTTGCCAAATTTCAATCCATTACGAACATCAGAAGTCATTTTATTTTAACATTTATTTCCGAGAATTTACGGCCGCCATTAATCAACCTTGTTCCAAGGCTTGGTTGCGAATGGGAGAAAGCGACGTCAAAGACTCAAACATACCTCACGGGTTGAAATTTTAATAACAATCAGCATATAAAATTGCACGAAGAACAAGTCCAAAGTTTTTGTTGCTTTTCGCGTGATTTTCAATACTTATTGTTATTATAATTTCAACCCGTGAGTTATGTTTGAGTCTTTGACGTCACTTTCCCCCATTCGCAACCAAGCCTTGGAACAAGGTTGATTAATGGCGGCCCGGTAAATTCTCGGAAATAAATGTTAAAATAAAATGACTTCTGATGTTCGTAATGAATTGAAATTTGGCAAGATAAGTAAGAAAGTCTAATTGTACACGAAAATGTAAAACAATGAAAATCAAAAATTTGATCACAGGGGCACTTTAAAGGGCGATAGTTTCACGGTTCGGCGCATGTGCACAGATTAAAATGCTTTATTCGCTTTCTTACCAATTTTATCGGTTAAAAAACCACTCACATTTACTTTAATAATGACATACTTTAATAAGCCCAAACAAAGCTTTACTGACATCCTCAAGAGCTTGGAGTCCTGAATTGCGTGCCCCAGTTGCCCAAAGTACTCTTAGAGAAATCCCATAAGATAGTGACCGCAGTGATCGTGAACATTTTCAAGAGGAACCTCTTAAAAGGCACCAGTCGAGAGTTCTTTTTTGTTGACTTGGTTTGAAATTATTTTTCCCTATTTTAAGTTGTTTGGTGCATCTTTTCGGCTTAATATCCTAAAATGTACCAGGTAGGAATTTTCAGGACGCCTAAAAGGTACGAACATCAACCCGTCACGTTTTACGGGATTCTTCCGTTTACACCACTACACCGAAAATAATCGAATAGAAATAATGCCCAGCATTTTCCATCACTTATGCTTCGATGGATCAATGCTAAAACTCTTTATCAGCTGATGTTACAATAATGGTGTCAAACATTGCTCAGTCATTGGTGAATGAACAAGTTATGGTCTACTTTATGACGTAAAATGTTACCATAGTTGTAGTATAACCACCATAAATTTTCGAAATTAATAAATTGTGGCCTTTAACCCCTTCCCATGCAAGAATTGTTTAAACTTTCCAAAAAGTTATATCTTAAGATATTAATCACAATTCGATATTAGAAAATGGGTGTCACCGAGTTCGCTTTTTAGGTATAAGAACTTCAAGTTAAAATTAAGATTGTTTCTAACAAGTTATGCTGTTACTGCGGTAACCTGTTACGTCATGACGATGACCATAACTTGTTGAGCCATGACTGGGCGTTTGTTTGATAGCACTAACTGACAAAGAGCGGCAGTATTGATCCATCAAAGTGAAGTACTGGAAATAACTAGAAACTATTGTGAGCCATCTTTACTAAGACATTACTTTTATTCCTTCAATTTGAAGGAACTATAAGACTGGTCAGCGGTGTCATTACACAAGGAGCGCGACATACGCCTGACAATGTGGCTCTGTATCGTGTGGGTTACAGTTTGGATGGTCAGCAGTGGAATATCTACACAGAGAATGGTACAGAAAGGGTAATACACATTTGCCATCTTGAGTGGAAAAACTGTTCGCAAGGCATTATTTATCTTAACAGTTCGTGATGGCCCTTATCGTAGATGAGTACGCCACGCCAACATATCAGCGGTTTCTCGCTTTCTTGACCCTATAGTCTCGTTTTGATGTTTACGTTTATCGTCGTCAGAGGTTCTCGTAAACATCAAAACGAGACTATAGGGTCAAGAAAGCGAGAAACCGCTGATATGTTGGCGTGGCGTACTCATTTACGATAAGGGCCATTAATACGACTACAAACTAAAGTTTTATTTTGTAAAATGTCGCCTCAAACTCTCGTAACATCGGAAAATTTTACGCCTTTTGTTTTCGGAGGGATAAAATTGGGTAGACTGGGTACGAAATAAGGTCGATAAGAAATAGAACACAAACCGCGGTGATAAACATATTGAACTTATTTATTTTTGATAAAACTTGTCGTTTCGTATGCTACTACATACATTTTCAAAAGTGACCGTTAAAATTAGGTCATCTAAGATTTTCTGAAAGGACAAAGTAGACGGTAAATTCAGCTGAGGGAACGGAAAAAGTCAAGTTGTATTAGCTGCCATATAGTTTCCTTTAAGGCACTAAAACGATATGGAAAATTAAACAATACAACACCATTGCAAGGGGGCAGTACGCAGTTCTTAAAAGATCTTCTCTGATTTGTTGATAAAACAGTAGAACAAACAACACAACAATGGACCCTAGCCCTGAAAACAATAGAGCTGCATGATACCCAGGTCCAATGAAATTAGAGGTTGTTGAGCTGCGTGGTATCTGATTGCAAGCGTTTTCCTAAGCATTCCTCGTTGGGCACCCTATTTTATATGAAAAAACAAAGCAAAGTGTTAAATACAAATAGCGTGACTCGCTATATCTTATTTTCATCATGCCAACGCTAACCCTTCGTCAGAACGAATCGCTTTGACGAATAGCTCTGATTCGCTCTGATGAAGGCCTTGTGCTCGAAACGTCGGGGCAGTACGTAGCTCTTATCTTACAAGGCCTTCTCTGATTTGCTTAGAAAACAATAGAATAAACAACACAACAATGGACCCTAGCCCTGAAAACAATAGAACTGTGTGATACCTAGGTCCAATGAAATTATAGAGGCTGTTAAGAGCTGCGTGGTATCTGAAAACGTCAGCTTTATTATCTCTTTATGCCGGGGGGCGGCCAATTTACCTTATCAGTTCAGTTGATAAAACCAAATTTTCGGTGTGTATTCAGATGTTGTTTCCTGATGCATTTCTGGTTATTTTATTTAGCTCTTTCGAGGTTATTTCGCCAAATTCACCAATCACTTCAGTTATCGAGTGGCAGCCAGATACGTACGAATTATTCCCCTGGCTTTTCGCGGATACATGTTGTGTATGAGAGCAGATTTGATTGGTTGTTCATTTAGCCAAGGTAAGAAAAGTCTAATGCTGTGTTCACATCAGGACCGAAACATGTTTAGAGTAAACATATTTCAACAAAACGCGTTTCCCGTAAACATGTTTGCAATTTCATTGTTCACATTAGTTGTAGTTTCATAGCCTGCGAGCAGGCTCACTTGTTTGGGGTATCGCACGAGTATCTTGGCGGCGAAGCCGCCAAAGCGAGCCGGCGAAGCCGGCGAGAAGAATGGGGCGAGGAAAAGTGAGCCTGCACGCGGGCTATTGATTTTTTAATTCACCGCGTTCGCCGACGAACGGGGCGATCCGATTGGTTAAAAATGACAGGCTACATAATTATGACAAAACTAGGGCAATTTCACATCCGCGAAAATCTTCACGTGCAACTTTCTGTCATGTTTGTTTACATTTTGCTTTGCTCCTATTGGATAGTTATCTGATATAGGTCAAATGCCGACTTGACACCTCGCAAGGGGCGGAATAAAAAAATCAATAGCCCGCGTGCAAGCTCACTTTTCCTTGCCCCATTCTTCTCGCCGGCTTCGCCGGCTCGCTTTGGCGGCTTTGCCGCCAAGATACTCGCGCGATACCCCAAACAAGTGAGTCTGCTCGCAGGCTAGTAGTTTCAAAACACGTTTCACGCTTGGTTCTATAATTTATGTTGTTTCACGAAATTGGCATAGGCTTGCATAAAATCTGTCTAATAACCCATGAACAGAAAAGAAAATAGAGCTCGCATTTTCTGTTTTATTATTTTTTGGTTTAATTTCACCTGTGAAGCCCTTCGGGAACGAAGGGTGATGTAGTCAGTTTAACAAAGAGACGACATTTGCGGTAACGTGTTTCGTCTGGCTTAAATCGAAACTACCTCGTGAGGAAGTTTCATAAACATGTTTGGATCATGATTCACACAATGCGCCGCCTGAAGTGAACACTTTTCATAGAGGAACATGTTTCATTCGTAATCAGGCTAAACATGTTTCGCCCTAGCGTGAACACAGCATAAAGTGGTCACCATAAACTAACTTGTTTTACAGTTTTTGGCTTCCTATTATTTGTAGAACTTGTTCTGTAGGTACGGTGCTATTTGCTATTTGCTTGTGAAATCAAAACTCTCACGGTCTTTTGTTTTGACAAATTTCCAAAAGTATTTTATTAATTTATGGGTGAGGATAAAAAAAAACTGTAGCATTGAACCAAGAGGCATTTCCTCTGATAAATATTTAAATACAATATTAGAATGCAAAAGTGTGATGGACATGTAATTATGTTCCCGGAAGAACAAACCATTTGAAATGGCCCTTATGCATGTTATGTCACCCCCTGAAAAATCACCCCAAGCCTCGTTTGTGAAGAAAATTCTTCGCATTTACACTTTTTTGCATGGCTATTCTTTTCAACTTTGCTGCTTTGGGAATTCAATGTTGTGAAACTCCAAACCGGCTTAGGGTGGAATTAGAGATACTGGTTTAGGGATACTTTACCCGTTTTCTGACATTTTTGGTGGACAATTAATCACCTATAATTAAAATCTAACTTAGAAAGTTCGGACCCCACCCCAGAAATAATGTAAAATTCATGTTTTTGTCTAAAAAGTGTCAAATGTCCCAAACCAATTGGCCGGGTTTGTAGTCTGACGTTAACATGCATAAGGACTACAAAAAACATTGTAACAAAAATCAATTTGAACCGATATAGAGAGAACATGTAAGAAAATCAGCCACTGATGTTGTGACTTTCCTCTTAAAAAAATAAAGCATATCGTTTGCCTTTTTAGTAAATCTTACATTAAATCACACAACGGAGCAATCGAGCACGCATGGTGCCGCGGTAGCCTCGAAAGCCATTGATGGAAACTTCGGGAATGGTAAGAATAATAAGCTTTTTTTCTTTGTTTTATTGTGTTTTTACAATTAAAACCTGCATTTTAAGAGACCGCACTGAAAACAGTTAGTCAGGGGACTCAAAAGTTAGAAAACGCAAAGTAGAGACTAACATTTGCATTTACACGTAATTTAAGTTACACTGACAACATGAAATGGGCCACAGGCAATTAGCAAAGAAAATTGCGTATATAAGTTTTATATAGCAAACGTCTGCAATTATTTTAAACTGTAAACCGTTTTTAATTAATAATAACATTTCCAACCACCTTCTCGTTCAGACCCGTCTTAAACAAAGATTATTTTATTTCTGCACCAGGTTCCTGTTCTCTGACCCAGACCCAAGACAAACCGTGGTGGCGCGTGGACCTGGGATATAGTACTGCGATTAAAGAGCTCTATATCGCTGGCCCCAAAAATGGCACTGATTTGAAAGACTTTGAGATCAGGATTGGAGACAGTTTGGATAACAATGGAAATGAGAATAAAAAGTGCGGAGATAAGCACAGTGTTAAGCCTGGTGAGATCAAAACCATCACCTGCAATCTAACTGGACAGTACATCAACATCATGATAAACGAAAGTGGAAAGGCTTTGTCTCTATGCGAGGTGGTGCCTTATGGCATGGGTGAGTTATTTTAAAGTGCGAAAATTTTTCTTTTCCTTTTCGACTTTTTATTACTTCAATACATTCAATGGGCTCATGATTAAGTAATGTTCCACATAAGAACTACCGTAAACTTCATTGTTCTGCGGCATTGGCTCTTTCCCACATAGAATATCTTTGGTTTCAAGAATAAAAGAGGGGCTGATGGTTCATAATTATATTTCAGTATAAAAATAAAGAAAATCCATTTGCGTGGAATAATTTTTAGGAAATCTTCATGCTTAATCAATCAAAATAGCAGAAGACAATAGCTAATAATTTTGCTTCTTTGGTGAAGTTCCCCAAAGACAATTTTTTTTTCAAAAATTGCATGTTGTGCGATTGGGTCTCAAATTACTTGATACCTTAAAATAATTAGACAAAATGCACCTTAAACCTTATCTTTTTAGCGGTTTTTGAGTCTAGGCCAATCAGATCACTAGTTGTAACAATGAAAAGTTGACATTCCATCGTGTAATGCCGTTCAGCACTTTCCTTCTTATGCGGATCATTACTTAATAAAACAAATCGCTATAATTAAGAACGATAAAAGCTTACTGAGATTGAAAATAGCTGGGTGAAAACCGTCGCCGGAAACTCCATTCGCCATTACTCATTACTAGAGAACAGTCTCACGTGCGAGCATGTCTGATGTATCAGGTATATCAGATATATCTGATATATCTGATCCATGAAACACTAGATCTTGTTTAAAAAGTTGTTGTTCATTTTCGCGGAATATTTCCAGCTTCTTTCATTTCATTTTATGAAATTATTTAAGCATGAATGATGTAAAATGACTTAAACTCTGCGTTTAGGCCACAAGACTTTTTTGTCAGTTCAAAGCTGTTTAAACTGGCTGGAAACTACTCTCAGAAGGCTGAAAATGCTATTTCAGAGACCCTTGTGATGCCCCCTCCCCAATATTTTTACCGTGCTACGGCCCTGAACGATATAAACTAGAATGCATGCACTGCCAGAATTTTTGGCGAGGACAAAGCTTTTAAAAATTATGGATTCACCGGAGCCGGTCGGCACCACAATCATGCCATCTTTTAACGATAGAGGCGCTTCCACCGCTAACTTCTGTTCTTCTTTTAAAATTAAACTGCCGAAGCGAACAGACAAATTGTCTAAAACATTTTCATTCTCTACGAGTAATCGTGAAAGCCAACGTGTCAACGCTAATATGAAACTGGAGATATCAGTTCCAACTTGATGTGTCGAGATAGTTAATACTCGTCAAACTTGCTGACAGCTTCCTATTATCAATGAACCAATCCGAACTTCCTGTCCCTGGTGCATGGGACGAACGCGTCCGTTACCAAAGAGAGTGTAGTTCCTTTTTCTCCCGCCTCTCCCTCGGTTGTGCCTTAATCATAGACCACTTTCATAATGGCGGCCGATTTATTTATTCTTTTATATGTATGTTAATTAGCCTCACTGGCCTCATTTTAAAGTAAAAATTCTTTTGAATTTTGCACATGTTACCGAGGCCAGTGAGGCTAATTAACATACATATAAAAGAATAAATAAATCGGCCGCCATTATGAAAGTGGTCTATACCGTCCAGAAGGACGTCGGACACCTTATTGAGACTTATATAACGTAATGTCGACATTAAGAATTTTATTTTCAATAAATTTTTAAGTGTAAAAAAGAAAATCTAAAATCCCCACTCAGAATTGAACCTGTGACCTCAACTTGGCTTAGGCTTACATAGCCCACCATACCACTATACCACCTAGCTTCTTGGTTTGCTTAGTCCTAAATTTAACTATACTGAAACTTCTACCCCTCTGAACCTCAACTGAAAGCTAACCAGTTATTCCGTTATATAAGTCTCAATAAGGTGTCCGACGTCCTTCTGGACGGTATGATTTGGGCTTGACCTTCTCCCTCGGTTCGTTCGCTCGCTCCAGTCTCGCCAAACTTGTTTTCGTGATTAGCTCGCCCGCTCGATTGACTAAAAAGGGACAGATAGCAGTCTAAAATTCTTGTATTTCACTGAAGTTTATATAATAAAAATGCAATATCATTCATTTATGAAGTACGTTTACGTAAACTTCAGCTCCCAGAACTGGTAAGTAATAGTAATTGGACTGAATGGAGTACAATTCAGGGAGTAATCGGGCGAGTAATTTCAATTTCGAGTGATTTGAAATTACAAGCACGATTACCCCGTGAATTGTACGACACGAAGTTCAATTACTAATTAATCGAATCAATAAGAAAATTCGAGATTAAAAACTCTTTCCAGTATGTGGAGTTTTTTGTATTCAAAACGTCAAGGATATTTTCTATCAGTTTGAAAGCAGGAGGAAACAGCCACGAAAAAAAGAACCCATTTAAGTGCACCTGATTGACGCGCGCATAACATAGGTGTCCAATTACAGCTATCCAATTACAAAAAGTTGTAATTGGATAGCTGTAATTGGACACCCACGTGACCGCGCGCCAATTATGGCCCTGTCACACTATTGCGTATCGTACTAGCGTATGCCAGCGTATGAAAAATATCACTCATACGCTGGTATACGCTGACATACGCTTGGGGTAGGCATAGGTTGTATACTTTTCAAGCACGGTCACATACGGTGGCATACGCTGGCATACGGCGAGGCAGAAAAATTTTTTTAAGCATGCTTAAAAATTTTGTGCGTATTCGGACGTATGGTTTATATGCTAAGCATACGCTAGGCCTACGCTGAATACGCGAGAGTTACGCTGGAGGTACGTTACTCATAGGTCAAGTACGCTGGTCATACGCTGTATTTTCAAGGGCATTTTGTGCGTACGAAAATTATTTTGTGAATTTTCATACGCAACTCATACGTTTCTCTCATACGCAATAGTGTGACAGGGCCTTTACGTAAGAAATAGGCGCGTAGATGACCAATCACAATCAAGAATTTTGTTATTGATACGATTAGGACTAAAATAGCCCTTCCCCGATAGTAGCCGTACTTCTCTCACCGTAAAATTGTCGATGCAAATTAAACTTAAATGCTGGAATCAAATGGCAACAGCCTCTAATTGGCCATTTCCGAGTTACGTTATGCCTCGTTGTCAAAGCGAGGCTAGGTGCACAACCTTTCATATGAAAATGAGTTTTTTTTCAAATGCAAATAAAACTCATTTTCATATGAAAGGTTGTGCACCTAGCCTCGCTTTGACAACGAGGCATAACGTAACTCGGAAATGGCCTATTGGCTAGCATCAGATAAATGAAGATACTATATCAATGGTAAAACGTATCTCTTTTTGCAGATCCGAAATTGGTGAACTTTAATCCATACTTAATTCGGAATTTTGTTCAGACGCAACAGTACATCCAACAAGTTCGGTTACAGCAGGAAAAATTGAGGAAAGCGCAGCAGGTAGGCAACAGCTACACTAAAGAAGTCAGACAGTTGGCTGCAGTAGCTTTGTTTGTTACTTGATCACGTTACGTTGATTTGTTTTCCTTTGGAGCGGTTTTCAATTGAGTGTCATAAAACCAAAACAAAACTTATCACTCTGCCCAATCACAACAAATGCCGACCATTCCATGAACCAATCAGAAGTCGAAGCAAATACATGCAGCCGGTTCCAAGCGCGGGAAAACGTGTACGAGCAAGTCATGATTGGTTTGGCTTTGCTTCTGATTAGATACGAAAGTGGCGCAATATTTTTTTAAAACCAGTCACAACGCGATGTAATCTAAAATCAAAGCAAAATTACTTTCGACGCTCAATTGAAAACCGCTTCATCTCTCTAAAGCCTGGTTTTCATATGTCGGGAAAATCCCAGACGATCGGGGATTTTGCTGTTCGCGATCGTCCCAGATTTTGTCGATATGTCGGGAAAATCGCCAATCATCGCAGAAATCTGGGACGCGTCGGGAAAATAGAAACGCTCCCGATTTTCCCGATTTGTCCCCGACCATTCCAGATGATCGGGATTGACGATTGAGTGTTTTCATAAGTCGGCCAAATCTGGGACGGTCAGGAACAGCGAAATCCCCGATCGTCTGGGATTTTCCCGCCATATGAAAACCAGACTTAACTACAATGCACGCACGTGAATATGAGAATTTCGCAAATTAAAGTCACATGATCCTCAACTAAAGTGAGTTTAAATATGACTCTATTTTTGTGGTAGTCTGAAAACAGTTGGGAAAACATAACGTCGAGGCAATCAGTTCCACAGCGCTTCTATTACATAGTTGTGCTTAATAAAACTGGAGGCTCAACCGGCAAAGATATCACCTCTGCTGTATACCGGTTTTGAACACTCAGCTAGTAATTTTACTTATGATTTAGTTATCTGCACCACAGTTAAAAATAGTTCTCATTGTTATTGTTCAAAGGCTATTGGCGGAGCCATCAACCAAGGGCAACAGTTGGCTGGTCAAGGTCAAGCTGCGATTGGTGGGGCGGTGGGACAGGGTCAGGCTGCGATTGGAGGAGCCCAGCAGCAGGGTCAGCAACTACTTGGACAGGGCCAAGCCGCTCTTGGCGGTATGCAGAGTAAGTGATAAAGCACTATGAAGCAAATAAACAACTCACAGCTTTAGATGTCGGTGATTCAGTAAAAAAAATGCTTTTGGTGAAAACTACTGAAAATAGGTTTATTAAGAGAAAATAAACGAACAAAAACAAACCACAAACTAATATCTTTACACAATGAGCAAATAATACCAGCTTATTTCTTTTATGTATACAATACATCTGTTGCTAGGCTTCTGACCGTTTCAAACGCATTTGTGCTTGCAAGACAAATGGTCGTGGTTGATTAACTGTTGTAGGTCTGAGTTAAAAAATATATTAGGGACTGTGCAATAAATAGCAGGAGGGGGGTTGAGAAACGGGAAACAAATAGTTAAAAATTAGACTTCGCCCCACAACTACTCAACAACTTAACTATCACCTCCCCAAATGCCTAAAACAATTAAGACGTACGCCCCCTCCGTTATGACAACAGCAACATTACTAGATGTGTAGCTGAGGCCAACAAACTGAAGGAAAAGGTGGAAGCAATTAAACAGATGATTGCTGGACATGATGACACTCTTTTTGGTGAGAGGACAGGAAAATTGCAATCGGGTCTCACCTTCCACCACAATTTTCACTCTGACACCCTCCACTTAATAACAACTGGAATACAAAAAATGTATCAGAACTCCAGATCTTAGATTCATGAACTGTATTCAAGCAGCTGAATGTAAACAACACTCAACAAAAATATGTATCATGGAATGCTTTGTGTCACTTGCATAACCATTCTTAATTTTGCCAAGTTACTGGCAATACCTGCGAAGGTAAAAAAGGTAGTCGCACACGAGCCACGGATGGCCCACACGGCCGGAGCTTAACCCGGTTTCTGTGGCATGAAGCAACCAGGAATATTACTACTCCCCCCGAATGGATGCTAGTCGGCCTAGTCCATCACAGGGTTACCCCCAGCATTTTGTTGCCGGTATCCATTTATACACCTGGGTGGAGAGAGACAACGTGGAGTAAAGTTTCTTGTCTAAGAAAACAACGAATTCAGAGACTGGGCTCAAACCACCAACCTTCAGGTTGAAAGTCCGACGCGCTAACTACTTGACAAAAGAAGAGAGCGTGTACCTGCAGTGTAGTTATATCATTACAACATTAGAATTGGGCTGAAAAGCTCATGTAACTATGATCGGATAGATGAAGTACATTTACACTCATGTGATTCTAGCACTTAGTAGTGCCCTTAGTTACATACATTAGTTACTGTATATTGTTACAGTGCCAGAAAAATGATTATATTTATTTTTTATTTTTTAGTCACCAGTGAGTCCGGCAATGAAAATTAGATATCACCCCCCTCCTTTTCATAGAGTAATTTACGTGTTGCACCCCTTCTTGGGATATCATTTTACAATGTGCCCCGCTCGCCCTCCTCCCGTTTCTCAACCCCCACCTGCTAATTATTACACAGTCCCTTAAAATATTGACCAATCGACGTAGCACATGGGTGTCTAAGCGCAAAACAATTGTTTTAGATCAAGGTCAACAGGCTTTGGGTCAAGCACAAGGGGCACTGGGTAATGTACAAGGTCAAGGTCAGCAGATGTTTAACCAATTTCAAAATCAAGGTGCAGGCTTAGCAAACCAACTGCAAGGTCAAGGCATGGGTATGGTGAACCAGTTCCAAGGCCAGGCTCAAAACCAGCTTAACCAGCTTCAAGGTCAGGGTATGGGAATGGTGAACCAGTTCCAAGGCCAGGCTCAAAACCAGCTTAACCAGCTTCAAGGTCAGGGTATGGGAATGGTGAACCAGTTCCAAGGCCAGGCTCAAAACCAGCTCAACCAACTTCAAGGTCAGGGTATGGGAATGGTAAACCAGTATCAGAACCAAATGCAAAACCAGCTAAACCAGCTTCAGGGCCAAGGGGCAGGAATGCTTGGCCAAGCGCAGAACCAGATGAACCAATTTCAAGGTCAGGGTATGCAAATGGCAAACCAGCTTCAAGGTCAAGGGCAGCAACTGGCTAATCAACTACAGGGACAAGGAATGGGGCTAGCCAATCAGATTCAAGGACAAGGCATGGGTGCTGTCAATCAGTTGCAAGGTCAAGGTGAGCAACTACAATTAACCCTTTAACTCCCAAGAGTGCCAGATATCAAAATTCAAGAAAAATCCCAAATGTTATTTTGTAAAATATTGAGAAACAAATGGTACCATACAGAAGTACTGCTGAAGAGGTTTCTTTTGAATGGTCACACCATAAGATTTCATCTACAGACTCTAAAGTTAGAAGTACACTACATGTCTCCATTATTGACTCTGGGAGTGAAAGGGTTAAATTAAAAATTAGGAACATATAACAAACCGTTATTGCTTATTAGCTTGCGACTACACTTTTCCAAACGACCCATGTTATAAAAATCAACACAAAATACGAGTCGGCATCTATCCGGCTCACGGGGTTTGAGAAGCAGCGCCTATTGGGACAAAAATTGTAGTGACTGAGTCCATAAACTAGTGTGAAAGCCACTATCGCAGACACTACAATTGTAATTGGTTGGTAGAAAGGGTGCGACCATCAGCAGATTTTTGTTTGCTCTTAAACGTTAAAATAATCAGTTAATATTTGCTTTTTATTTTATTTTAGGTATGGGTGCATTCAATCAACTTCAAGGCCAGGGAGCAGGAATGGCAAAAGACTTAACTAAGACTACAGATGGTTTGATGGACAAGGTACAACGTACCTCAAGACTGTTATACTTAATTAATTTCGCTAAATTTCAAAATCATTTAAAGATATATTTAAAAAATGACAAAAACGACGTTAATGACTTATGGATTGAAATTAAAATAATAAAAGTCCTATATATTTTTCCTAAGATGGTTTCTGATATTGAATTTGTTTCTTTTTTATAAAACAGGCGAAAGACTTTTACAAGAAGGTAGGCTTCTCCGCATTAGTTAAATAATTGATTAAAAATATAACTGCTTTATGATGTATGCATCTTATCAGTTTCTGATACATTACAATGCTTCATTTTTCAGTTAAAGCCCTGGGCTACCAAAGCACAAGACTTCTACGAGGATAAAATCAAAGGACATTATTTTGAAATAGCAAAACGTGAGTACGGTAGCTTACGTGGAGATTTTCAAAACTTCTTTGCCCATGTTGGGCAATTTTAAGAATCAACGAGCATTTTTAGTCAATGCGTTAACCCTTTCACTCCCAGGTGCCAAACATTAAAATTCAAGAAAAATCCCAAATTTCATTTTGTAAAATATCACAAAACAAATGGTACCATGCAAAAGTACTGCCAAAGAGGTTTCATTTGAATGGTCACACCATAGGTTTTCGTCCACGGAATCAAAAGTTAGAACAACAATACACTGTCTCCATAATTGACTCTAGGAGTGAAAGGGTTAATTACCACTGAAATAGAGGAAATGGGTTTGCTATTAGCTTCTGAAACGCATAAATAGAATCATAAATCAGCGGCAGTTAATAGTTTTGCAATGAAATTAACTGTTTGAAAATATATATGACACGCTTGGGATTGTTTGTACATGTATTCGTATTCGTTTAACCAAAAAATATGTTCTTACGCGCGAGTCGTGTGATTAAAGTGTCTATGAAATGAAATTTTCGACCCGTTTCTTATACTAAAAAATTGAAGTCCATGTTTCACTGATTCGTAATTTTGCAATTTAAGTTGTTATGGTCAAGCAACGAAAAGTATTTTTTTAGACGTCCAAGTTGGTCAAAAATGATCTTTTAGTGTCTTGAGGCCTGGAACTAGCATAAAAAGAAACAGAATGCACGATCACTGCAACAAACCGTCGAGAATGGCCGGATCTGGGTTTCCAGACCTAGATCAGTATTAATACTTGAAGTGAAACAAAAGAAACGGCAAACTGATCCTTACGGCAGAAACGTCTGAAAGCGACATCGCATTTTTGCATGACGTCACCAGTATTTGCTTCTGCTTCTGTTTTTCGTAAACAAACCACTTTTTAGCTATATTTTTAGCAGTTTTGCTCAGTTGGAAATGTCCTCCGACGATGAATTTGACTACCATGTTGATAACGAAGGTCTGCACAACTTGCTTCACTTCCTAATTTGCATATTTTGGCCACGCGCTGGTTGTCCCATATTTTTGGCTCAAATAGGCCAACTTTGAGGTAAGAAAAAAATATATTGCGCGCTTGACCATAACTTAAATTGGAAAATTATGAATCAGTGGAACATGGACTTCAATTTTTTAGTATATGAAATGGGTCAAAAACTTCATTTCATAGGCACTTTAACTTTCTTTTTGGTGTTAAATATCTGATCAAATACTCATCACGAGTGTTATCAAATACTCATCATTTTTTTGTCTTTTAATAATCTTTCCTCTGGTCTATGCTTTTTGCCTTTGTTGAAATGATTCTAAGTTTATTGATGCGTACTTTTCTTGTTTGCAGGGTGGTTAAATCGTGGTAAGGAATATGGTATAAAGGCTATGAACGTTTTCAAAGAAACTGTGTTGTCGGAATTCAAAGGTGTGGCAGGTGATCTTGGTGGCGAGCTATCGTCAATTACGAACTATGATACTTCAGACATTAAAGGCTTGTTGGCTAATGTGGATAAAGATAAAATCAAGAAGCTGGTTGAGAAAGTCAGGCCTCTTATTCCTGAGTACTACGAAAAAGCGAAAAATATGGCCACAGAAATTTTTGAACAGGGAAAAGAGGAGTTTGATAAAATCAGAGAGGAAGTTGAAAAAGAGGTATGAAAAGTTATAGAAGTGTTTCGCTGCACCAAACGTTCTCCGGGACAACTTAATTTTACCTCTACTCGCCTTTCACGAAACCTAATTATTTCAATTTTAAGCCCCAATTCCAGCTCAATTATACCCAAAAATATTTTAACCAAACCCATTAAACTAGGGTCATTGATTTGACGAAAGTTTTATATTTAATTTATTCAGTCAATTTAAGAAGAGAATGGTTGTTAATTCGATTAATTTTAGAATATATCTCTTTCCATTTACCACTGATTTTGGGTAGAAGAATGACTGCAAACAAAAGGTCTTTAGTACCCAGATTACCGTGATACTATGATAATAATAATAATTGCAAAGATTTTGTTCAGAGAGAGAGAGACGACTTTGTTTATACAAGGTGAACCATAAAAATGGATTTCAGTTTTCTCCTTAAATTGATAAGACTACATTCTGTCTGTAGGTTGGTAACGCTCAGAGCATGGCGACAGGCCTGACCGGCGAGGCCGCAGCGTTAGGAGGCGATCTTCAGAAGCAAGGTATGAGCGCTGTCGGGCAAGCGCAGCAAGCAGGGATGGGAGCATTGAACACTGCCCAGCAGACAGGACAAGGACTTGTGCAACAAGGACAACAAAGTGTCAGTAAGTAGCGTTGAATGAGTTGATACTTCAGCATAACTACGGTGGACATATTTTCCTTATTGCTGCACTTGCACTTTGTTCTGTCACATTTGTAATAATCGTTGCACTTTGTTATACCTGTCACACTTTGTATTAAAACTTTCTCACTTTGTAATACTTGTCGCACTTTGTAATAACACTTGTCGCACTTTGTAATAAAAATGTAGTCGCACTTTGTAATAACAGTCCATCGCACTTTGTAATAAAATAAGCTGTCCCACTTTGTAATAACCGTTATCGCACTTTGTAATAAACTTGAATTAGATAGTCTGTGTGGACAATTGGACCCTACATAACAAACGCAGCAAAATCAGCACGGTGTACCACTGACAATAAAGAATCTACTGTCTTTTTTGTTTTCGTTATTATTATTATTATTATTTTATTATTACACTAAATTCTTAAATTCTCATCGCAAATAATGTGACCCAACTGAACTCAACGAAAAGTAAAATAGCACTGTAACTCGCCGTCTCGAACGTTTATGTTCAAGTTTGAACCTGTATATAAGTTCCAACGAGGAATTTTTTACCTTTTGTTGCAACAAGGATAGAAAAAGTCTACATGATAGTGAAAAACCATAGGCGATTCTTTTCTCGCTAAATATTGATGTTTTTATAACCAGAGTTTGGACTAAGTATGCTACTTTTTCCTCCAAAATGTGTCGAGGATAATAAACCATCCAAGACCGATAAAGTGAAGTGCCAGCCAGGCATTTCCCCATTTTGGACTTAATAATATTATTCGCTGTACCTCAAGCACGACACCACTTGAAGGTCCAAACTTTTTTTTTTTTTTTGATAATTCCTGCTTCACCGTCACTGGAGAAGTAAATACGCGGCAGAGTCGAAACCAGCCTATGGTGTATTTCACGAAAACGGGTATTACCTTTGCACAGTTGATTGTAAACGTGACATACTTGATTAGTTTCACAAAGAGTGCACATCCCAATTATTCATTTAGGGGATAGCAGCTTTAGTTATTTGCTACAGAGACTGTCCAAAACATTTAAAAGAGTTCTATTTATAAGTTTATTACAAAGTGCGATGACGGTTATTACAAAGTGCGTCAGCTTATTTTATTACAAAGTGCGATGGACTGTTATTACAAAGTGCGACAGCTTTTTTATTACAAAGTGCGATGGACTGTTATTACAAAGTGCGACAGCTTTTTTATTACAAAGTGCGACAAGTGTTATTACAAAGTGTGACAGGTAATACAAAGTGAGACAACGTTATTACAAAGTGCGACGGGTATTACAAAGTGCGACGATTATTACAAAGGCAGAACACACTTTATGAAAATATATGACTTAGTCCAGAAGCGAACAAACTGACGCATTCGTGCAATGAAAAGAGTGAAGGGAAGGGGTGGATTTCCTTATTGCAAAATGGGTGCCAAGGGATTTTCTCTCACAATCATTTTTCTCATATATATATATATATATATATACAATTATGTATACAATGTGCCCTCCCGGTTGTTACCATAATGGCTTTATGGCAACTCCTGAACTTGGGCACAGGATGTACGGTTACACATTGTTGGATTGCATTGTGGAGTCACAAGAGTGCTCAAACTGCAAGCAGTGAGCGAAGCAATATGCCAATAGTGAACACCTTTTACGAGGCTCTCCACCCAATCCATAGAGTGCTCAAACTGTATGAACAGTGAGCATAATATACAATTATGTATACAATGTGCCCTCCCGGTTGTTACCATAATGGCTTTATGGCAACTCCTGAACTTGGGCACAGGATGTACGGTTACACATTGTTGGATTGCATTGTGGAGTCACAAGAGTGCTCAAACTGCAAGCAGTGAGCGAAGCAATATGCATATATATATATATGAACAGTATACGAGAGAACCCCTTACCCTGCACACCCCAAATAATCATATTTACTGAATAAATGTTTGAAAGAAAATTTGCCCTGAGTGGGATTTGAACCTACGTCCCCCTGTGTAGTGGTTATCACACCTGACTGGTTTACAGGGGGACGTGGGTTCAAA
Organism: Dendrophyllia cribrosa; assembly: GCA_024195265.1. Classification (NCBI taxonomy): domain Eukaryota; kingdom Metazoa; phylum Cnidaria; class Anthozoa; order Scleractinia; family Dendrophylliidae; genus Dendrophyllia; species Dendrophyllia cribrosa. The sequence continues at coordinate 48,297,923 of JAJLRJ010000003.1, forward strand.
TCCCACTCAGGGCAAATTTTCTTTCAAACATTTATTCAGTAAATATATATATATATAGACAGTTAAAGTGAGAACAGAAATTTTCACAACAAAGATTATGAGTGAAAAAGTGCCTCAGCCGGGAGTTGAACCCGGGTCTCCTGATGACCGGACAGATGCCTTAACCACTAGGCCACTGAGACAACCACACTTACACAAACACAAACAACACATTTGTGGCTTCATAGTGGAAAGCTCTTGGGAGACATTTACACAAATTCTGCAATTAGGATCGCGTCACTTTACCCAGTCGTTCAGCGATTCACAGTCCACTCCCCAAGGAAATTAAATTTGCGTAAATGTCTCCCAAGAGCTTTCCACTATGAAGCCACAAATGTGTTGTTTGTGTTTGTGTAAGTGTGGTTGTCTCAGTGGCCTAGTGGTTAAGGCATCTGTCCGGTCATCAGGAGACCCGGGTTCAACTCCCGGCTGAGGCACTTTTTCACTCATAATCTTTGTTGTGAAAATTTCTGTTCTCACTTTAACTGTCTATGTATATATTTCAGAAATCGCTGTGAATCGCCTTCCAAACGAGAATAGGTTGGTGATCCAAAGATTATGAGGCAATTAGTTGTCCATATCTCTCTTCCCACACTAATTTGTAAGTGTATATATATATATATATATATATATACAGCTATTTCAATTAACGTTGTCGGATGAAAGCTTTAAGCCTACAAGCCAAGACCGCAAGGTAGTATAGGATTTTTATGAATAAATTCACCATAATCAACAATAGGGAGCTAAAGCAACTACGACAACAGCACCAAGGATTCTTTCCATAGAAACTACTTTGCAGTTCTTCCTATTTGTTTAGTTTGTCTAACGTGACGGGATTGTCCGGGAGCTTAATTTGTAAGGACGGCTTTCAAGTTCAAATGGAAATTTGATCATTTGACGTTGTTGTTTTGCAGTGAACGGCAAAGAAAGGTACCAAAATGTAAAACGCACGTGCAGAGGCATTGTTTTAGCTAATTAAACCTATTGTTTTTGCAGTTCTCGCTGCCTCCGCCGTCGTGGCTGCTTAATTATCTTCCCACATAGTCAAATAAAGGAACGCTTCGAGGGCAAGATGATTCGTATCGGTTTTTGTTTTCTCCTTTAAAAAAATGATGCAAACGTCTTTAGTACTGTCGCCCATTTTCCGTCGCGCCCGCACTGACAACCGGAATCTAGTATGGTTATTTACAACTACCCATACTGCCTTGCGGTCTTGGCTTTGCGCTTTCATCCGACAACGTTAATTGAAATAGCTGTATATATATATATATATATTAAATTTCTCGTGTCTGTTCTAAACACTTCTGTTACCCACGGTAGCTTGTTCTTTGTGCTCTATTTACGGTTGTGTTTATGTTTCTCTGCTCAATAGACCAATTACAACAACAGGGAATGGGCCTTGCCGACCAAGCGCGTCAAACAGGTATGGGCGCTTTTAACCAGGCGAGGCAACAAGGAATGGGAGCCTTGGGACAAGTACAGAGTATGGGACAACAAGGATTACAGCAGGTGTGGTTAGAATCCTTTAAAATAAATTTATTCAAAAGCTTTATCAATATTTCTTCGTTTATCCCTGAACCTTAACCTCCACAGGCACAAAATCTTCAAGGCCAACTAATGCAACAAGGACAAAACTTATACGGACAGGCACAAAACATGGGAGGAGGCCTACAAAACCAACTAATGCAGCAAGGACAAAACTTATACGGACAGGCACAGAGCATGGGAGGAGGCCTACAAAACCAACTAATGCAGCAAGGACAAAACTTATACGGACAGGCACAGAGCATGGGAGGAGGCCTACAAAACCAACTAATGCAACAAGGACAAGGATTATACGGACAGGCACAGAGCATGGGGGGTCAGTTGCAACGACAGGGACAGAATGCTTTTCAACAAGGAGCTGGAATGGCGCAAGGTTTCCAAGGCAAGAGCTGTAAAACATCTAAATCATACCTCTAAACCTCTAATATTCTCCTGTATATTGTGCTTTCATGATTATGGAATGGAGCTTGCCTCAAGCTTCCTTTATTTTCTTGAAAAATGACCAAAGCAAAGAAGTAATTAACTAAACAGTAAAGGCTAAAAGTTGACTACACGAATGGCAATTTTGATTTCTTGACCGCCTGTCACGAAATTTGATAAACTGTAATTCACTTCCATCCTAGCAATCCTGCGCTTTATCTCCAAACTGCTGGTTTTGTTTTGCTCTATAGAATCTTTTTATCCAATACGTTGTATATAATATTTGATAGACAGTGTCCCTTTTATCAATGACACGTTAATAGAGTTTTATTATTATTCTTTCGATTAAACATGCCGTAGATGTCGGGTTTGACTCAATAAACACCGACCGATTTGATTCCTCTCGCGTATGTCAACGAAAAGAACAAAATAACCAAGCAAAGTCGCATTTTAATTTTTATTTCAATATCAAACAGTATTAATAAAATTGAAAAAAACCCAATCGAATGCCATTATTTTATCTACGTCATCACCTTAAACCCTACCCCTCATGGTCAGCATGGCTTTTTGTTTCCATAAATTGTGTTCTGGATATTATTCGCAAAGTTATAAATTAAATAAACGGCTTGAGTTCCCTCCTAATATACATGTATGGAATAACATTTCCCTAAAAATGTCACAGTTGCCGGTAAAGTTTCGCTTCTCGGCCAACTGTTCATCTTTTCAGATAACTTATTCCCCATATTAATGCCCACCAATGTTGTTTTGTATTATATGATGTTTTCCGTATATGTTATCATAAATTCCCGGTCATTTTCAATTCGTTGACAACGTATATGGCACAATATGTCCGGGAACACTTAAGTTTCTTTGTTGTCCATTAAGGTTTTGTCGTAATCTAAAATATTTGACCAAACAATGATAATAATAAACAGTCCTATACATAGTAAATTATAAATAGTGTTTTAAATAAATTGCATTTTAAGTTCTTTTAAATATTACGAAAGAAGGAGGAATTTGAGTTGCGGATTATGATGTGACATGATTATGGCTGATGAAACAGCATCTTACACTTGTGTCCAATGTGTTCACAATTTTGCAGGTATGGGACAAAACTACCTTGGTCAAGCAATGAATATGGGTAATGCATATCAACAGCAAGGACAAAACCTCATGAATCAGGGACAACAAATGTCCCAGCAAATGGCCGGTCAGGTTCCAAGCCCACAGCAACAATGGCAGCAGCTAATGAGCATGCAACAGAATCTCCAGCAGCAAGGTTCGCAGCTACAGAGTCAGGGGGAGGCAATTAAGAAACAAGGCGAAGAGGCGGCTGGTGGTGGAGGGGCCTAGAAACAAGACTTGGACGTAACTGGACGTTTAACTAATTGGGTAGCACAAAGGGACACAAATGAAGAGATCTCTATTGCATTTGTGAACGGTTTGGCTTTTGGTTTTTCATGAAGCTTTAAGCTAAGATGGTTCAGTAATACTCGCTATGTTTTATTGCATTTTATAAAGGTAGAAATAATCTGCAGCTTTGCGTTTACATAGCCAAATGCAAATATTTAGGCGAAATTTGAAGAGCTAAAAAGCATTTGATGAAAGTAAGCTCTGTTTTTACCCAAAGGGCACAAACGGCAGAGTTACCCTAAAGTAATTTGCACGCTCATGTTTTTTTCCACACATGCATGTATTTTGGTTTCGAGTAGTTTTTGAAGGAGTTTAATTTTTTGAGACTGGCTAAGGAATAAATCTTTCTCCCATCGAAATAAAATTGTTGGTTTGCAGCTTTCGTTAGAAGTTATTAAGCATAAGGAAGTGCTTTCTCTTCTTACATATACATGTACATGTACCACGGTCAACCTCAGACAGAATGTTCTGGCCGTTGTAGAGATGTGGCCGTTATTTCAAGGTTTTCAAAAAGAGAATCCGAGTAAATAGATTAGATGTCAGAACATGAAAACTTGGCGGTTTTGGCGGGGTGGCCGTCATTGAAGGCTTGTATATATGCTTATATGCCCCTCCCCCCTTATTCACTCTCCTCGCACCCCCACCCCCCAGCCCTGCGATGGAATCTGGACCCGCCACTGCGAACAGTGTTCGAGCACAACAAAGTTAAACAAAAACCTTTAACATGCAAGGCTGATCAAACAGCTGAATTTGTTCGGTTTCTTTTAATTGCCCTTTAATTCAGCTGTTCGATCAGCTTTGCATGTTAAAAAGGTTCATTGCTGATCCTGATCTGTACTAAGAGCCAGCTACATTTTGCTACTGTTTGTTCAAGTGGTCCTTGCATTGTTACAGAAGTCATTAAAATTAAACAACTCAAACATTCTCTTTTAATTTATTTTATAGTTATTTTTATCTACACGTTTCTCTTTTAAGAAACATTTTAAGATTTACTTGGTTAAGTAGCTGTTTTCTCTTTCTTTATACTTATCTACATGTAATCCGTGCTCAATAATTAACGTTTATTATTTAAGTCTCAGATAGCTGTCTTTTTACTGTCAGGATCACGGTTTAATTAAATATAAGAAATTCTGTAGCTAGGAATACTGAGAAAATAGCACTCTTAAACACTGTTTCTTGGTAGACGCACGAGGTCCACTTAATTCAGGACTTGATTATCTCTCACATTACCGTTAGATTTCTGAAAAATAAAACGAGGCAAAGAAATATCAAGAATTAAAAGACGTACGTACAAAGTACGGTCATCTGGATATTCCCCATGTTGGCCCATTTTGAAGCTCTGTCACAAAAGGCCAGATTCAGTGCGACTGGCAAAAAAACGTGATCGCCGTAAATATGTCTGGAATGCTAAATGTAGCCAATGACTGAAATTTGATTGATTGCAAGACCATAACCATTCCGGAGATATTTTTGGCCGTCACGATTTTTTCGCTCGCACTGAAATGCGGCAGGCAGATTAAAACGTGCATACTGTGGTGACCATTTACGAGGTTTTATTGCACATACATTGCTTTAACTTGGTTGGTATTAGTAAAACCGTCTTCTGGAATCGTAGAAAGAAGTATGAAGATATGAAGCAACTCATTAAAGTGGAACATTGAAGGGAAGCAGTTCCAGGCACAAGCGATAACACTTTCAAACCTGAATTCCTTCACGGTTGCAATATAAAAAAACTCGGGAAAAGTAATTTTGAAAAGAAATTTTCAACTTTTAGTTCATGATTTTGAACGAAAGATTTTAAGCTAACCACTCAACGCATTAGCAGTACGGAGTATATTTGTATCAGTCGTTTGCGCAACTTTCATAAAGCCAAACGATTAAGAAACACGTGCTGCTTGTGCCTGAGTTTGCCCAGCGTTTTACTGTCAAATTAAAGTATGTCAACTTAATTGACTTTTGTAAAAGTAAGAAAATTACTAACTCTCGGCAACTGCTATACAAACGGTTTAACATTTTCTATGTTGTATGTATACAAGCATCAGTTTAATCAAGCGTCCACCTTGTCGTGAATGTTGTCGACTGCAGAAAAATATGTCAGTCAAAGTTAATTGATGGTTTTTGTGTATTTATCTGTAGCCTAGCCATTTGAAGTAATTTTGGAACTGTTTCTTACTTGTTGTCGAATGGGAACTAAAATGAATTAAAAATGAAAAAAAAAGAGTTGCTACAAGATTTATCTATCGTTTTCCCCCGATAAAATATAGATGAATTTCTTCCTTTTTTTCCTCATGTAGTTGTTATTTTATCTTATCTTTCTGAGTATTGCGATACCCTTGCTAAAGAATTAATCTTTTGTTGCCAAAACTCTTTTTCCTGGTTTCCGTCTATGAAGAAATTTACTTGGTTGCCGGAGCTCTCTCTTATCCAAATGCGGTGATGAGGCGACCTTTGGCCTCTCGGAGCAGCATTCACGTGTGCAAGCTCTCGTGCAATGCAGAGAACAGATGGCCGGGCACGAGGAGGTTACAGTGGACACGAGTGGGGATAATGGAAGAGGGGGTGGCTGCAGGGAACTTGACGATGATTTTTGGTGCCCTTGATGATGAACATTACCCTCTGGAGTGGCAGGTGTCAGGGACTTTTTCTGGTGATGACTCCGAGCGTTTGCTAAGCGTCTTAGGTTGTCCAGCACCTCGCTATTACAGCAATGGATTGGGCATGAACTGACACACTTGGTCTTGCATATAATAGGACAAGTGTTGGGCCATGGCTGTTGTGGCTGGAGGTAAGCCGAGGGTGGTTGCGCGTAGTATGGAGATGGACTGCCTCCGGGGGGTGGGATATACACCCGTTGGGATGCCGGAATAAACCGGGTACAGCAGGCCACTGGGCAAGAACCCATGCACACAGTATTACACAACGTGGGACATGACGCTGGAGGTGCTAACGCCACTGGATAGGTCGGGGGTGGAGCTGGTACAATATATGGTGGTGGAGGTGGAGGGTAAGAAGCCTGAATGTATACAGGGGGAGGAGATGGTGGAAGCGGTGGTGGAGGAGGTGGGGGAGGGGGAGGCGGAGGCGGAGGGGGAGGAATATTGTGAATGACAGGCAAAGGGAGGGTGCAACATTCATCTGGGCAGGTTGGTTTGCAGGAATGCACACAGTAAGTGGGACAGGAACGCGTTGAGGTACAACAATGAGCTGGACACGAGTCGTCACAGTACGATTCACAGTTGCCAGGGCAGGGCAGATTGACGTGGAAATGAATACTTTCCGTCGGCTTTGGCGCAGGCGGAACTGTAAATAAACAGTGCGCATAAAACTTAGCAATCATGCAATCTTTGAACGCTGATGAACGCTGATTAGAGGAGAGTGATACAAGGAAAAGTGAGCCTATGGAATGACAGCTCCACACCTTTGAATTTTAACGACTTTTTTTAAGATCGGTCTGCAAATTGGTGATTTACAAACTGTGATCGGATTTGCCACATGTATATTTTTTTATATTGGATCAAGAATTTGGGCTATTCGAGAATCAGTTTTATGTTCTAAACTATAAAAGGTATGTACGAGTTTCGTCAGTGGTTATTTGCTGTAAGTAGTATAAGCAGTCGTACTGTATAGGCTCACTGTACCTTCAACAGTCTACAAAAGCCTTAATTTGCGTAGTCTAAGTCAGTTTTACACACTCTGCCACACGGTGGTCAATTTTAGGAATTAATTCTAAAATCTTAGCATTATCTTTTAACTGTCACATTACTACATGGTTTACACCCCGTGGAAAATGTATTTGTAGGTGTATTTATTAGACAATAGTACAGTTAAACGCTCCACATAGTGGCTTTTCAGTAGGCGTTGCGTCAAAGTGGAACAGTTTTGTTTAAGGAATTAACTGTTAGCTTTTAAAGGATATTCCCGAATTTGTAAATATACAGATGTGTTGGGTTAAAGTACATCGTAGTTTTCTGTTTCTTCGACAAAAACATATAACAACAGGCGCTTTCAGGTTATGTTTAGTTTCATCCTAAGAAACGCGGTAAGTAAAATTAAAAAAAAGAAAAAAGAAAGTAACAAGGAACTCCAAGCAAGCCCAAAACTAACCTTTGACTTTGCAGTAACCCCATCTGCCGTCCGTGTCGTAATTGTATGTGGTACCGCACCATGGTCGTGCCTGGTGTCCATGAATGCAGTTGTGATAAATCATGTTGTTGTACACGAATGGAAACTGACAGCATGATCCACCGGAATTTCCACCGTGTGTTGGATGGCAATCTGGGGAAAGTCCGAAAATATGCTATCTCATTCCACAAATTTGTAAATTGTTGAAGCATAGAGGCTGCACAACATAAAGCATAAATGAAGTGCGAGGTTGTGGATCGGGGTGCTGGATTCTTAATTATCAATTAACCCTATTCATACCGGGCTTTTGTTGGTCTTCTAGGACCGGAGGGGACAGATTCCGCCCTCCCACCCTCCGTATCTTCTAGAAAATGCTCTGAAACTTGGAGGGTTGATAAGGAAGGTAACATGATATTACGTCATATGACGCGGGAATTGCGTCATCATTGAATGGCCACCATCTTGGATCCGCCATCGTGGATTTTTATCATGTTAGAAAAGCGCCCAAATTGAGTCAAAACTAACCAAAACTAAAAGAAAATGCTGAAATCATCTTAAATTGCAACGTTCATTAAGCAGAGAATTCAAAGTTAGGCATGCTGTGACGAACAAAAATCTGTCACATCAATATTGTTCCCAGATAAGTTTCAGAAAAGTCAAGAAGTTTGTGGGTATTGATTAAATGCTTCTATAGTGCTTACTTATCGAGGGTTAATTAGAAGATATTAATTCCTTTTGTGCGAATATACTTTACAAAAATGTTTCTGTTTTAGAAGGCCATCTTTGTTCTATTTTTTGTGCTACTTATAAGGCTGGTTCACTCTAGCGACGTAATCGAAGAGTCGGAGTCGTAAGGCTTAAGTTCTTATGTAAACCAAACAACGGAGTCGCAATCGGAATCCGAAGCCCGACGGCGGAAACGGAATCGGAAGCGGGATCAGAAGGTTTTCTTTTTCCTTTTTCTTCCAATTCCGCTTCTGCTTCCGTATTTTACTATCTGCTTCCGTTGTTTTGATTTTCACTAGATCGTAACTCTCTTGCGATTCCGATTCCACTTCCGTCGCTTCCGTCGCTAGTGGTAACCAGCACTAAAACATTATTTAAAAAAGTGAAATAGAGCTAACTTTGACAATATCCCCATTTATGATCAGCATTGTAGTCTCCCGTGGTAGCACACCACAGCTTACTGCTATCCGTATCGGTACAGCTGTCGTACTGCTCTTCGTTGTACGTAAATGGGAACATACAACATGCTCCTTCAGAGTTTCCACCGTGAGTCGGAGAACATCCTAGCACTGGAAAAGTACACGCTCACGTATTAATATACAAAAATGATGAATACATGTGGGTTGTGTCAAATTTACATCTTCCTACAGGCGGTCGGACACGTTATTGAGTACAGTGGAAACTCTTGTAAGCGGACACCCTCGGGACGCGAAAAAGGTGTCCGTAACAGGAGCTGGCCGCATACGAGAATGGTCCTCGTAAGCGGCCACAAGAGGTGTAAGAGATAGATGACCGCTTACGGGAGCTTGCCCAGCTAACAATAAACATTGGGGATGCAAAAAACTACCACCGTATTAAATACTTTTTTCATTTTATTGCCTTATGCAATGCCGCGATATTGGCGATAACTGTATACAGTACTGCATACTGCGGTACCAGGACTGGCCCTAAGTGATTAAAGAAAAAATCATAATTGCAACCAACAGTCTCACTGCAACGAAATGTAGTGATACAGTTTACAAATGTTTGAGTACTGTATCTTTCATAGTCAGGCCCCAATTTACAGCAATGCGCATCAAGATAGGTTACTGCGGATGGAATACTACTTCATAGAATTCAAAGATTTAAGTTGCAACTCCATTAAGATATTCCTTGCCAGTACATTTTTTATGGGGACGCTAAAATGTCTCTGCCATGGCTGAAATCGAAACTTGAGTACCTTGGCTACATTGTTGTGTTGACAACGTTGTAATTCCAGTCTCAAGCATACAAGTGGTGTTTCGAAATGAAAGCAAATACTGAAATATGGCACTGTAATAAAGTCATAGTGAAAAACAGCGATGTGAAGTTGATTGATTAAAATAAGATATAGAGTCTAATGGGATTTCCTTTCGGGTGTCCGCTTACGGGAGTATAAAAACAACGAAACGTCTAAATCGTAACCCTTGAAAGTGTCCGCTGCCGTTTATGGAAATGCCCGCTTACGGGAATGTGTCAATACAGAGTTTGTATAAGAGTTCAAACGGGGTTTTGTGAAAGCGGTCGTAAGTAGAGCTGTCTGCTAACGAGAGTGTCCGTTAAGAGAGCTTCTACTGTATTTCAAAACGTAATGTTGACATTGTTTTTTATTATGTTTAAGAGATCTATCTTTAATGATTTTTTTGTTTTAAAAGGAAAAGCTGGAGGTCCCCACCCAGAATCGAACCTGTCACTTCAATCAGCTAGGGCACCACCGAGCCGCTCAGGTCAATTCGGTTTAAATTGAACTATATGACCTGCTAACCCTTACCTTAGCTAATTAACCATAGGCAGCTTATCCGTCTTTCACGTTGAATTATTCTCGATAAGGTGTCCGACCGCCTGTAGGGCGATGTTACCTTGATACAACCACTCATGTGAGGGCAGTTTTATAATCAATGGACGGGCTATCATTACTTTTAATATATTTTCATCAAACGTACGTGACTGAATATCGTTTAGGTTGGATCTTTCAGCGTTGTAAGTAGATCAATTTAGATTAGTTTGGATTCAGTCTTTGTAGCATGCATGCAGCATATATTAATAAACGATCTATCTGTCTAGGGTGAAGATGCTTCCATTTTGTCTCTATAAAATGTCAAACGAAATCGACAAAAATGTTTGCTAATGTCGTATGACGTTTGAAAATCGTATTTCGAGGAACACGCGAACGTAAAATTTCATATTTCTTAGCACCCAAGTATAATATTGACTTCCCAAGGCTAACGAGCACGGGATAATACTTACCAGCTTTAGTTTAATCCAGTACTCATGAAGAAGAGAATGGTTTGAAGGCCATGATTTTGAAATATTTGAGACATGATTGCCGTTGTGGATTAGTTGTATCCATAAGATTCATATCTTGCGATTACAGCGGGCCTTATTCGCACCAGGCTGCTAGGGGCGTTATCAAGGGATAAGTGATAGAGGTTCGCAAAATGATTATTGGCTACTGACACGAATTCTTGTAAAAAAGTTTCTTTTCAGCGCTCGAGGTTATTGCACAACTTATTTTTATCCGATAACGTGGTAATCAAGTACTATATTTCGTTAAGTTGATATTTAAAGCCGCCAAAATTCTTAACATCAACGATATGCCAATTTTGTATAAGATTTTCGTATAATTATATTAATTAGTCACCATTGTGATCAAAATACATCGATAAATACACTTTGCTATGCATAAGAGCCGCAACAGAGGTAAAAAGCGTAGCATTAACGGAAAGGATAAGACTTTGATTCTTTACATTTTTTATTATTTTTATACGACACAAGAAGCTGACTTCCGTGTACAAAAAATGGAATGAAGGCTATCCTTTTGCACGTTTTACGTGCCTATGTTCATTCATAACCGCACCAAACGTAAGTTTACCTGCTTGTGTGGACAACCGGGTGATTTCATAAATTCTTATATTCTTTTTACATGATGGAAACGATTGCAGTGTGTGTGGATTAATGTATGTCGGTGAAACAGTGTTGCTGCTTTGTAAAGTCTGAGTTTGTCTTTCCTTTCTGGAACTTGCGAAATGATACCTAAGATCTCTCTTTACACTCGACCCGCAAGTTCGTTGCTTTAAATACATGTTCAAAAAATTTCATTATAATTATCTACAAGGGATTATTCCCAATAGAGCAGTTTTCAATTGAGTGTCGAAAGTAATTTCGTAATTGCTTTGGTTTTGCATTGCTACGCTTTGTGATTGGCTAAAAAATCTCGCGCCATTTTCTCAACCAATCAGAAGTAAAACCAAAACCAATCGTGATTTGCTCGCACGCGTTTTCCCACGCTTGGTGCCGGCTGCATGTATTTGCTTTAAGTTCTGATTGGTTCATCGGATTGTTCGCGAGTTCTGTGATTGGTCAGAGTAATTACGTTGGTTTTGGTTTTAAGACACTCAATAGCAATGACGTCAATACTCATGTTTGTCTGAGTTTATAATTTATTCTTGTTTATTCTTGCATTTCTGACAATAGAAATTCGTTATTAAGAATCCCCTGAGAGTCACTTTTGGTTTGTTTGTCTGATTTTTAGTTCTATAAATAGTAATTGTGCGCTTCGCTATTGAAAACCGCTCTAACAAAAAGTTTTTAAAAGTTATTTATAATTGGAAATGTGCAATTACCCAAACCTATTTTACATATATTGTATTAAAGGCGATTTGTCATAAAGATTGCATTTTGATTGGAACTATCGTAAAATGTTTGTTTCCAAACTATTAAGGGGTAGAATGTCAAAAATGTCACTCTATGGTAACAATCCATTAACATCTGATTTTGCGCAAGACCTACAATAATGGAATACTACTTTGATGATGAGTACTATCAATGTGGTTCTTCGTTTTGTGGCTGTGACCATCATATTTGTCTTTCTTTAACATTTTACTTGTTTTCTGTGAACTGGCTATTTCATCGCGAGGATGCAAAGTCTTTTTCTCCAACACTGCATAAGCTGGCACTGTGTCGTCACCATTGTCGCCTCCGTCCATTGCAAACGAACTATCATTTTCATCTTCGCTATCCCCGTTGTTTATGCTGTTCCTTCCAAACAATGAATTCCTTAGCCCTTGATCATTCAGATCACTGCGATCAATCTCCACGGGGATATCCGCGTCTTTTGTATACGCTGAATTTCCATTCTGCACCCGGTTGGATTGATCTTCCTGGGAGTCTTGGAAAAACATCATTTGTTCACCATCATCACTATTACCTTCCTGGGCATTTCCATTGTCTTTGAACACAAGCCTCGAAAGGAGACTTTGCAACTGCCCTAACAAACCTGAGTCTCGGACTGCTTCCATGTTTGGTGGCGGTACATCAGGGGTTAACTCGCTCTCATAGTCTGACTGTGTCTGGGGAACTGTCGGTGAAGGCGAAGCTGCAGCAGCGGCACCTTGAGTTTGTTTTATAGCGAGCTGAATAAGCTGCCGTGCCTCCTTAAAAAGAGCCTGTTCTTTACCTAACTGGTCTGCCAGTTCATCTTGCTTCTTGGAAAGGAAGTCTTGTTGATTACGGATCTCGGTTATCTGATTCTTTATGGCTTCAATATCGTTTAATGTTTGCTGGTTGATGTTGGCATTTTGAGCCGCGGTTGTGGGTGGTGCTTGGGTTGTGTTGGAAGTGGTTATTGTAATATTGACATCATCTTTGTGCAAACGACGAAGCCCAGATGTCACTGGACTAGGAGTGAAAACAGTATCATGAGTGCTTCCTTTCCTTGATAACACGTCCTCTTGTTTGGTAAGTAAATCTTCTAAGCGTTGCTGTTGATTCGTAAGTTCATTTTGTTGCTGTTGCAAAAGCCTTAACGTTTTCTCTTTTTGTCGAAAATATTGGTAGTTCTTAAGCATTTTGCTTATGAAACTAACTCTTTCGTCCTTTAAATTTTCACTTTTGCTAATTCGTTGCTCATTTTTTTGACTACCGCCGTGATATTCTTTTATCCATTGTGTAAACAGATGCTTTATTTTCTCCATTTCTTTTGTGCCAATATGTGGATGAGAAAACTTTTTTCGTGCTTTTTTGGGATGAACATGTTCCGAGCTCTTGCCCTGTTCCACACTCGTGGTATCTTTATCAGGATGACACGTACATTTCTCGTGACACCTTTCATCGTCTTTTCCAGAGTCTGCTGCATCGCATTCCATAAGGCAACTGCAACTCTGTCGAATGACCTTTGATCTCTCGGAGACCGGTATGATCTCTATGTTTGAGCGCTTCACAGACTTAATGTCAGGTGTCTCAAATCTTTTGTTGCAGCATACAATGGGACACGGCGGAAGGCATGGAGATCGAAGTTTTTTACAAACTAGTGGACAGAGACCCCCCAAATGACCTGAAAAAGATTAAAATTCAGGAGTAGGTTTGATATAGAAAGCGTTCCTAAATTTTACTGATAAGTTGAACAAAAATTTTTCATGCAGCGAAAGAAGAAAACCTTACCTTGTATGTTCTGCCTCCAAAACCATTCTCTGGAAACTGCTTGCTGCAGCCGCGAAATCCAGCTTTACTAACCGAGTTTCGAAGCCCTTTATTGCCGAAATGTTTTTTTTTGTAGCATGCAACAAATCTTACACATAAACCACATAGAGTCTCGTGCTGGTTGGCATGGCGACATTGTAAAGGTTTAACTAATAACTAATAATTCTCATAAGAGCACTTTCGCAGCTGAGCCAGTCAGTTTCCAACAAACCTCAAAATGTTTTAGATTCGCGTGTTTTTAGTTTCAAGTTTAGAAGCAGAACACCAAAGTAGGTGACGCAATCTCCCTCACAAAGTCACGTGCCTACAACACGAGATTCTACTTATTCGTTCAAATATATTGTGCCCACTTGATTTACATTGTAAAAGTGTTTGATGTTACTTCAAGTTTATACCCATGATATAACCACAGTGTTTGAAGGAACCTGAAACCACCCGAAGTCAAATGTGTTTTCTCAATAATGATGGACTAATGCTGTAATTCCAAGACGGAAACATGACCCTCGAAGCCGGGATAAAGGCTTCTTTTGTTCCGCTGTATATCTTACATAAAACCTGAGCAGCCTAATTTTTTTTTGTTAAAAAATGTCTTTCCTATTTTGAACCAAAGTTCCATTGATTGATGAAGTTATACATTCTTACCATCGGGATGATAATGAATGTGATAATGAACGTCCTTCCCACCTAAAGTAAGGCAAAAGCAGGTTGTTATCATGACGTTAATGTCATCAATGGATATCCAAGTATAACTATCCAGTTGTATTTTAAAATTACTCTGTTGCTGCACGGAAACTATAGTATGTATCATTGGCTAGGTATAACCAAGGTAAAAATGGTTTGCAACCTGAAAAAACTGGGCCAGCTGTTCATAAAGTTCTCTCTTAGCTTTTGCCTTAGAAAAAAGCACTTTAAGTGATCATACTTGGCTCTCCTTCAAAACGTAATTTCCTCTCTTAAAATTTGCCCTGTTGTTTTTTCCAGAATCATAAATATCTCCAAGACATGGCCCCTTCAAACAGCAAGTGAGTCTATTTTCTACCTATTTTTTAAAGAACCAATTCCAATAAATTCCCAGTTAAAAAAGTATTGATCACCAAAACACTCACCAGCTGGTGACGTGACTCCATGGGGAGGAGCAGCTGTAAGAAACAACAAGAAACTCTCACAACTAAATGGGTTTAAAGGGGGTATGTGTTACTTTAAAAAGCCAAAAGACATTTATATCAGTGGAAGGTCTACTTTTGTTTTAAATTATTCTACAAATGGTCAAGATGGGAATGGAGTGTAAGTTTAAAAGATTGGGCAATTGATAACGGTTTTTCCCCCCTTTGAAAATTCACTTGAAATATCTTCCTCTTAGTGTTCTAAGTTACTAAGGTACTTTTAATTTGGGGCAGTTTTGACCCAAAAACCGTACAAATCCCCATGACAAAGCTCCTTTAATTGCAGACATAGAAACTTATACCGTCAGCCGCTAACATGCATCCCACTAGAACCTCTGTGTTGTTCCATCTCACCACTAAAATAGTTTGGAGAAGACATGTTGACACTATTTATTTAATTTACTGCTATGGAAGATCTTCATTTCTAAAAAGGTCAGGATCGGAATAACACAAGGCAAATTATCGAAGAAGCAATATGCTTCGTCGCCCATTTCCAACTATTTTCGATACGCAAAGGTCAACGAGAAAAACGTACATATATAGGTTGCGATCCCCCGGTGCGATCCACAGATTATAAGGCTATTAGTTGTCCATATCTATCTTCACATACTACTTTGTATATAATACATTGCATATACTTAATTTAACCTACTATAAAACCCAAGTCAGCTACGTTTACCACACCAGAATTCTATATCACTTACGTGTAACTCCCGGAAAAGTTGGTGGTGGTACAGCTGGAGGTGCTGGCGGGGCGGCAGCAGGAGGGAGAACAGGCGGTGGGGGCGGTGGTGGTGGTGGTGGTGGTGGGGGCGGTTGTGCGGGCGGTAGTGGTGCTACTGGTGGAGCCATGGCTGGTGGCGGTGCTGTTGGCGTTGGTGGTGGCGGTGGTGGTGGTGGTGGAGGTGGGGGAGGAGGAGGAGGAGGTGGTGGGGGAGGAGGTGGAGGTGGAGGTGGAGGAGGCGGTACCGCTGCTGGCGGCACCACTGCTGGCGGTACCACTGCTGGCGGTACCACTGCCGGCGTTGTTACAGGCTGGACAACTGGTGGTTGCGTTGGAATAACTGGAGGAGCGGGAGCTAAATCATAAAGATGATAAAAATAAATAGAATTTGCTAAACTTCCCTTTTTGATCACATACTGATAAATACATTTAGCCGTCATGTCAGATTTCGAAGGCCATGTTTTCGAACATAATTAGTGTTGTTATATAGCTGGAATTTATCTCAATACAACGCATGCTTTCATTGGTTGATTCATGACCGGGCAACATCTGCGAAAGCGAGCAACAATTTTGACGTCAAAGGGTAACAGTGCACTGTTTGCCCGCTAGCGCACGTGATCAGACTATGACAAAAGGTGGCATAAGTGATGCGATTGATGTTTACCTCGAGTGCTCGTGTTTTTCAACCGTGTTGTGTTGTGATTTTTGTGTTGCTATATAACAAATCACTTAATGACTGATCCCTCGGGAAACAGTTAGACTACGAGCAGTCTCTCTTTCCCAGCTTAGTCCGTCGTTCATTACGTGGCGTGTAAATTTAGATAAGAAAATAAAAAAAAATCGTTATGGGCACTTCAAGTGTTTGTTAATTTGCCAGAGCTGATCATGATCCTATTCTTTGCTTATATGGCTTTCCTAATTAGAATTATACTTTATTTCTTAAAAAAATGGTATAGTTATTTTTAGACTACGAGCAGTCTCTCTTTTCCAGCTTAGTCCGTCGAGCGAGAAACGAAAAACCTCGCCCCCTGTTTCGCGTGACCATTATCCGCTCGCTAATGTTTTTTCGTTTCTCGCTCGACGGACTAAGCTGGAAAAGAGAGACTGCTCGTAGTATAAGTTATTTTAGAATATAATATTTGTTGTTGTTATTGGCCATGGTTTAGTTTTTAATATTCGCAGCTAATTTTTCACTCATTAGTAGGCTATATAATAGACAAGATATGGACGGCACGCATAAGTATAAAAGGTTGAACCGCGCGTCCGTACGCGTCCGTACGCCATAAAAACTATACACAACGGTAGTAATCCGCCTTCAGAGGCGAGCTATGGACGGTTCGCGTAAACGTGTTTTTTTTTTCTTTAGCCAAACTCTCCACCAAGGTGTTTAAACGGGTACAAGCGACAAAATTCTGGGGGTAACCCTGCAATGGACTAGGATTCCGTTCAGGGGGGAGTAGCAATACCGATACTGACTTTATGCTGCGGAAACCACTTTATGCTACGGAAACCAAGTTAACCTCAGACCGAATGCGCCACCGTGGCTCGTGTGCGACTTTACCTTGGTTTTGCATTGCTACGCTTTGTAATTAACTAAAACATCACACGCCACTTTCTCAAAAAATCAGAAGTTAAACCAAAAGCAATCGTAAATTGTAATTTAAAATTTGCTTTTGGTTCTACGACACTTATCTAAGTCATCTCATCTCTTTAATAGGGTATGATCCGGGGGGGGGGGGGGGGGGGAGACACACATATTAAAATGACGGGGGTGCTCGTCGGAAATTTTCGAAAAACATCCTAAAAGGTACCAGAATCTCGTTTGGTGGGCGTGGCTCAAAAGAATTTTTACCCCTAAGAGGTGCCAATTCTGAAACAACACATGTCATTCTGTCATATTTTTTCGGTTCAATACCCTAAAAGGTGCCGCGATAATTCTAACGGTGGTCATTTTAGATTTCAGTACTCTAAGCGGTACCAATGTACAAATTTTGACCCCTGAAAGGTACGACGAGCACCCTCGTCATTTTTAGTCCCCGGGGGTAGGATATGTTGGTTGGACATATAGTTCGATCAATTCTTCGATGTTGGTTAAATTTCAGTTTGATATTTGATATTTCGTTTCCGTTTGCGAGATCTCACTGAATTTCTGCGATCGAAAATTCAGTTTTCCGTTCCATTTAGCGACAAACTAATATTAGATTGCAATATGCGAGCGAACCATGTCCGAAGGTGGATCGTTCAGCTGATCCGGTAAAAGATCGTGCGTTCTATTTAGCGAACTTGTTTCAGATCAATAATTCCTGTGGCTGTGGTCGTTCACACCCGACACACAAACAAACAGGACTTTCATGGAGAGGCCTTAGGGACGATGAACAGAACGGATCGATCTCTTTTTTTTTAAAAGGCGACTTTAATATCTCCACTAAAATTTCAAGCGATCGTGTCGTGTGAATCTCGATCTCTTTTCGGATTTTTGTTCCAGCTAGCAAGAAAATCCAAACTGGAATTGGATTGTCTAAAAGGAACACGATCTGATTGCATCAGGCAATTCGAAGCTTTTTGGCGAGATCGTAGCAATTCGCTGACGCTACTCACCTGGTTGACCAGTCACCTGTACATCGATAAACTTCTCACAGTTAGTTCTGGGCAGAACCGAAATTGTTTTATCGCCATCTAGGTGAAGTATAAGTTTTCCGTAAAGATCTACCGCCGAAAAAGTGATAAACTGGTGAAGTTCTGGGTTTTTGAAAGTTAACGTTACTTTCAGTTCCTCTCCCGTGACGTTCCAATCCCCAGGCTTGAGGTGCTCGGACATGAGCTTGAATGGATGGCCAACCGAGTTGATAAAACGAAGTTTGATACATTTACCTGGGAAGAAAAAGTGTTATTTTAGCGTCAATCGCATTTAATGGAATAATGTTCGGTTGATTAATAATAGTAATAAAAGTAAGAAGTTATTTTAGCGGGGAATTCACTTCTTTAGTCATTTTCAGTTAAGCTCTTAAGGATCACAGATCAGTAAAATAAAATCAAAAGGTCCAGACCACCTGCCGGTAACTAAACGATGGGAGATTTAAACTCCAAATGTACTTAAACAACGTTTCGTGTTGTTATATTCTGTACTTTAAATTGCCAGTTCGATTAAATCTTTAAATTTCTATTTTTGCACTTTCCGAAAGGAAATAATGTATTCAGTAACCTGTCCAAACCGTTTTTTAATCCGATCAAGAGAAAACGTTTCTTTTTTGGCCGTAGTTACTGGTTCCTGAGGTTCCAAAAGATAGCCTGCGAAGTGATGTCAGAGAATCAATAATTCCTCCCTTCGGAGTTCATGTTTTGCTAGGAACAGCAAATAAATGTATCAAACTTCAAACGCACATGCAGAGGCATTGTTTTCGCTCATTTAAACCATTGTTTTGTGCCGCTATCGCTGCCGTTGTCGTCATGATTTATTTGTGATTGCGAGAGAGGAATTTTTGAATATCTGACGTCACGTTCGCTGTCTATCTTTTTGGAACTTCTGGAACATGCAAATTTAATGGCGGCCGGGAAATGCCGAAAGTACGGCCGAATTCGAAAAGGTAAGAAAATGACGGCCAAAAAGACAGTTTTCCCTAACCCTAGACTTGCCACAACTTTGAGAAAGTCTAGACAAGTTACTAAATGCATTATTTCCTTTCGAAAAGTGCAAATAACGAAATTTAAACATTTGATCGAAGTAGCACTTTAAACTGTGTCATATGCACTTATTTACTTAAAACTGTAAATAAAAGAGAGTTCAAACTCTCGCCCTCGTTTAGCCCAAGCCTCTCATGCGCTCTCAAAACGTTTGAATCCGCTCAAAATTTTATTGGGGTCTATGCGTAGTATGAACTCTCGCTCTCGTTTGGCCTCATCTCTCAGGCACTCTCATTGACTCTCGTGCACTCACAGAGAATTACTTTGAACTCACTTCAATTAGGGCTGGTTCCCACTAAGGACGGAAGCAATGGAATCGGAGTCGCAAGAAAGTTACGATCTAGTGAAAATCAAAACGACTGAAAAGGATAGTAAGCGACGGAAGCAGCCGCAGAATCGGAAAAAGGCAACGTTCTGATCCTTTCGATTCCGATACCGTCGAGCTTTCGAATCCGATTGCGACTCCTTTTTTTATTTACATAAGAACGTAAAGCTCCTTACGCTTCCGACCCCGACTCCGCTTCCGATTACGTCGCTAGTGGGAACCAGCCCTTATCGTTCTCGTTTCGTCCGGAATTAACAGATGTTCTTATGGAGCAGTTCGGGCAGAAACAATAATTACTTCCTGGTGGACCGCTGGGATATGTAGGTGGTGGGGGCTCTCCTGGAATGGCGGGCGGAGGAGGTGGTTGTCCGGGTATACTGGGTGGTGCGGGTACAGGTGTGCCGGGTTCCACCTCAGGTTCCTCTGGCTCCTGTGGACCTATGGTGTGACAGTTTTTGAGTGGATCATCCATTGTGTAAGGTACAACAACAAATGAACTATCCTTAGAAAACTCCGTTGTTTTGTTGTCATAAGCAGCCGTCGTCTTCCAAGAAGATCCAACTTTATCCGACGCGGTAATATACCAGCCAGCATGAATTAATCCGAACGAAAATGTTTCTTTTTGATCCACTCGACGACCAACGTAGAAAGTAGCGTCTTTAGCTGCATGATCATAAAATAAGCATGAGTTATATAACAGTGGTGATTTTAAAAGGTCGTACATGAAATTGAACCGATGTTTATCAACACGACCACATCAACTTTGCTTGAACGTTATAGATTGTCCGGAAACAAATGTTGTTATTGTTGAACTATAGATTACTGAGCGTTCATGAATTTTCATAGATTTCGCCAAGATAGGCGACCAAGACTTTTCGAGTCAGCGAGAGCTGAAAAGCATGCAATACCCATTGAAAACTATCATTTCAATGTTATCAGTCAAACTTATATGTAGCACTTTAAGCCTGATTCTTAAATACCACCGACATTTATGCAACAAATCACCGGTACTACCGGGTTATTGTTCAGCTATCTCAGGTATCCCAGGTTTTTGTCGCCGGCATGCCTGCAAAGTTGAGTTGAGTTCAAGTTTGCAGGCACGCCGTCGTTTCTTCCCTGCGACAAAGTTTTCTTAGGAGAACATCGTTGGCGGCACGACAGCGGTTTAAAACTGTTAGGTAACTCCTTGATCCATTGCGCAATTCATTAGGTGTCTAAGTTATTTGCCATCCTTTAGTCGTGACATTGGTGTCCCTGTGACGCACCTGGGTCACCTTAGATAACTTGGTCAAATAACTGGGGATATTATCCCAGGCGAAGTCACTCAAGCATTTTGGCAGCAAGTCAGGACCAGGCTTTAGAATCTAGATATTTGAGAACCTTTTAATATTTTGAGAAAATTGCGATTCACGTATTGAAAACTTGTTAATCGATGTTAGATACTTATCACGAAGAAGCATATCACTTTGATTCAATACTTGGAAGTTCGTAACCAATCAAAACGAACTTCCTGATATGGATAATGATCTTCCCTCATGCACTTGAAATTTCTTAAAAAAAATTTCCAGACCATTTTGAACTCTTGAATGTGCCTTCATTCCGATAATGCGAAATTAGTCTCTAACTTCGTGTCAAAAGGACAGCCATTAGCTCATATTTGAAATCCGCTTTCTACTAGAACACTTTAAAACCTCCAAATATATGCGTGGTAGACGGCTTCTGATCGGTTTATCCTTCCTGAAGTCCTTTGTTGGAGATTTATGGCTCGAATAGCTGCTTTAGGAATCTTCTTTGAAGACTTATTTTTTACAAAGGCCGCTATTTTTTAAAGTAGACACCACGAAGTTATTGATTCCTTATACGGGCAAAATGAATAAGCGATCCTGATTATTGGTCGGGAATAAGCTCAGCATTTTTTGAAACATATAGGAGGAAGTTACATGCTTCTACGTGATAAGCTTCTGTAGCTTCTACGACATACGTAACGGTTTACAGTGGGCTTCCGAATTGGCACAATTTAATCCCGGAGCCATACTTACCGAATTTTAAGCTCGCGTGGGCCCCTGCGAGAATGAAACCATATTTCTTTTGCCGCAGATAGTAGCCTCGTTTGCAATACGATTCAAGAGAGATGGTTTTACGATCACGGCTAAATCCGGGAACATGAGCAATGAAGTATTGGCAAGTTGATCCTAGCATCAGATCTTCGCCTTTGACGTAGAAACACGCGTTGTCTCGGTAGTTCTGCACAGCAGGATGGTTTATTGAATATATCATATAAAGTGCTCCGTGAATGACTAAATGAAAAAGAAGAGATTGAATTAGTTCCTTTCCCCTATACAAAATAACTATATTTTTTGCATATCCAGGATATTTTACCTTCATCATCACATTTTATGTCGTTTCTCGTGGGAACCCCTAAATCAACCAGAAGTCCATGTCGACTGTTATTTTTAATCAGGCTGGCTTGGTGCCAAGCCTGCCCGATTTATAAAATGCCCGTAGTTTCTGGGTCACGTTTTGACGCTTGTTCTAGGAAGGTCTAGAAAATTCTTTTTTAGGTGTTTTTAAGATGGAAAGGGTGATTCGATAATAGGGCCATTTATACGGGAGAGAAAAAGACGCGACTTAAATAGAACGCGAACTGATCGTATAAATAGTACAAAATAGCTGAAGCGTTCGTGTCTTATTTTAGACTCGACTATTAAGTCGCGGCTTATTTTACAACAGGGTTTTCAGCTGTTCTTGTTTTTTCCGCGTCTTAAATAAGGCGTGAACTGTCGCGTCTTAAATAACTATACGTACGCATGCGTAACAACAACATATTTTTTTTTGACGAGTCACTGACCGCTCTCTCTCTGGCTAACAAAATCCATCTGTAACTTCAACTTTCAACTCATGTCATGATCGCACCAATCCGTCGATCGCTTTCTGCCGACTCTTGTCGAATTTCTGTGTATTCTTTGCATGCAACACCGAGTCTATGATTTCACTTTAACACCATGATTTTCATAAGAAAATTTGAAAAAAAACATCTCTGAAAACGTCTCTTCTTTCTTAAAATGACATCACGCTTTTGTTTCTTGCTACAGCGCGCCATCTTGGGATGTTGCAGATTGTTGTTAATGGTAACATTGCATGTACAGTTCGCGTCTTAGATAAGATGCGTCTTATTTTCTTCCGTTTAAATGGCCCTAATATGTGAATTGGAGCGTGGTAGAAAGACTGTTAAGTTTGAGAAGTTTTGATGTCTGTTTATTGAATTTAGAGAGGTTGATTAGTTAAATTACTGGGTAAAATGTTTTGTTGCTCGATGAAAGAATAAGGGATGGTTTGGTTTAAGAGAGTGAAAGCCTGCTTGGGTCACTTTTGACGATAAGCATCGCGGTAGATGGTATCGTCGAAATGGTCCCATAAAGTGCATGGAGGGAGAGAAAGATGGAATAAATTGGTTTGGCAGAATTTTTTCACAACCCCCACTAATTTCATTCAAACGTGACAAAAACATAGGCAACTTTCTAGTTACGAGCGCGCTGAAATCTGACGATGAACCGGGAACTTTTAAATGCACACGCACACGATGTAACACTTGTCCTTTCATTCACAACGCTGACAAAATAACAGGACCTAAACGATCTATTAAAATCACTGATCGTTTTACATGCACCTCCGTAAATGTTATCTACTGCATAACATGTACTTTTTGCAAAAAGATATACATTGGCGAAACAGGGAGGAGACTGGGCGACCGTTTTCGTGAACATCTCCGAGACGTTGAAAAAAATGACAAAGACGCATCCAAACCAGTCGCGCGCCATTTTAATCTTACTAACCATTCTAAACAACACATGACAATCTGCGGCCTTTCCCTACACCAGGGTAACACAGAAAGCCGTAAAAACCTAGACCAAAAAATCATCTTTCAAATCGGCACTCTCAAACCCCATGGAATCAACGAACGCTTTTCATTCAACTAATTTACATTTGTTTTTCACGTCACCAAATTTCCACCAATAGCGTAGCTCCACCGCTTACTATATAAAACCACACACTACCCACAATTCCTTGATTCGCTCCGACGAAGGGCTAGCGCTCGAAACGTCAGCTACTTGAATCTTTTTACGGTGGTCAATTTACCTTATCGACTCAGTCGATAAAACTAAATTCTCAAATCACCAGCGTTGAGAGTGTTCGTGGTCGCGTACGAGATGTTTCAACTATAATGATTTGACTGGAAAAATATTGGTGTTATTGGTCGCTTAGGAGAGGTTGTCGCTGACGAGAAGTGGTCGTACAAGGAGGTTCAACTGACTGTATTCTCCTGGCCATCCTTTAGCCATGAGAGTCACGCATGTTGTTTAATTGTTCCTCGTTCCGGCGAAACATTATAATATCAGCCGGCAAAGGTCAATGGCCAAACATTTATTTGAACCATTGCAGGGGCGGATCCAGGAATTTTAGAAAGAGGGGGCCGTAAAAATCTGTATGAGAGACAGCGGGTGCGTTTTTATTGCACGCGCCTTTCTGGACGAATCCGGGAGTATGTCCAAGGGGAAATTTTGATAATTTAAGTACTCTGAGATGCACTCTGGTGCATTCTGGGCGCTCAAACTTGGCAAATGCCAGGATCCCATATTTATGTTGAACAAGAAATGTGTTGAAATATTTAATAAAATGAAATGCAGATGTGGTCAAACATGGCTTGAATCAACTCGAACTTTTTTTTATAAACGAAATCCAAGTAACCGAAGTGGTATAGGAGCTAATTAAACCAGAGTCATCCATCTAAAAACAACATCCGATAGACGTTGTTTACAAAAAATCCCAGACCCAAAAAAAAAAGGGGGGGGGGGGGGGGGGGGGGGGACGGCCCACTCGGCCCCTCCCCTAAATCCGCCCCTCATTGGTTTCGTGTTTTAGCCATTTTGATCATGGCGATATATCAAGAACACGTTTTGTTTGAAAAGCACTTACTCCTGCTTGTTTTTCAGTTAATATTTTGTTTTCTAAAAAACTCTCGGCCGAGAACCCTTATTATTAGAAAGATTTGGTAATATCAGGTTTGGATTTGAGGGCCTCGCGTTTATTAGCCATGCTATTTTGAGCTACCCTCGTTAAGTAAAGATTTTACTTACATACTTACTTGCTTGTAGGCGAATAAATACCGTGCATAACCCATACACACAAAAACCGTCTTTAAAGGCACTGTATTTGGCCAGCCCGAGCATTGGCTACGATTAGCCTCTTGTTAGTAAACATACTAATGGAAGAGTGATTCTCTTTTCAGATAAAAAAGCAAAAAGTAAATTTCACACTTACATGCCCTTCCTGCTCCACTGCTGGTAACCAGTGAGGCTGCAGCAGCGCTAGCTTTGAAAATAGCAGCTGCGGATATTGCAGCCGCAGCTCCAGCAGCTCCTCCGGATTGTGCCCCTGTTCCAGCTACGCTGCCGGCTCCACCCGAAGCACCACCAGCAGCACCACCAGCAGCAGCGGCTGCAGCAGCGGCAGCCGCAGCGGCAGCCGCAGCAGCAGTTGAACCTCCTCCACCCATGACACCACCCACGATAGGTACACCATTCGTTACGCCTGCTCCACCTCCCGCTTCTGCTCCTGCTCCGGCTCCAGCTCCGGTTTCGGCTCCGGCTCCGGCTCCAGCTTCCACTCCACCACCTACTTCGGCACCACCGCCAGCCGCTGCTTCAGCCCCAGCTTCTGCTCCTCCCCCAGCCGTGGCGCCAGCTGCGCCTCCCCCGGTACCTCCTCCGCCACCAGTGGTACCCGCCGTACCAGCAGTACCAGCAGTACCAGCAGTACCAGCTGTCCCAGAAGTACCTCCACCACCTCCTCCACCACCCCCAGCTGCTGCTGCTGCCGCCGCTGCCGCTGCCGCTGCTGCCTCGGTCGGTTTCACAGTTGGATGTTGTCCAAAGATATTGAAAACGTGACCACTCTGCATCTGTGCCATCAGAATCTTCTGAAGGGTTTCTAAAGCTATAACATGAGCGATTCTTTTACCAGCATCTTCACCAGCTTTGATCCCGGCCTCCTCACCAGCTTTAGCTCCTGCTTCAGCCCCAGCCTTTGCTCCGGTCTTGGCCCCTGCTTTGGCCCCACTGTGGGCTCCTGCCTGGGCCCCAGCATAAGCCCCGACTGTGGCAGCGTGTACGATGGAGTTGTTACCAGTTATCACAGCTGAGCAACGAAATAAACATATTTGAATAATCGTTTACATTTCAGTAATTTATTTCACATGAATAGCAATTTTGTGACTTTTTTCACAAATTTCAATGGGTTGGTTAAAAATTGATTACAAAAGTAATGAATTTACTTACGGATAGTGCTGGCGTTTCCATTCATGGATGGAATTGAAATACCAGGTATTCCTGATGGCAATGGTATGGAAGCCTTTTTATCTTTTACTATAAAATATTAAATACAATTAAACATTAGGGGACAAGAACAATAATACCTAATGACTCCTCTGGCTGTTCATTAAATATTTTGAGGGATGTCGAGTGGTCTGAAATTTCACTGGTTTCACAAAATCGATTTTTGTTAGACTGCGAGCAGTCTCCAGAGGAGGAATGACTGCCATCCCACAATGCATTGCATTTCGAAGTATATTATCAAATCTCGGATGACGTCATCAGTACATTTTGGCATTGGATCAGTTCAGAACCCAAGCGAGAGCGACGCCATTGCATTTTGGAGCATTTTGGAGCATTTTAGAACTGTTCAAAGGAATAACAATACAATGCGACAAATATCAATGAAAATGCTAATTACTCCTTCTTATTAATGAATACGAACGATTTATTTCAACCAGGTCATTGACCCGTGGCACGAGGTCAAAATACCTCACATTGTTAACCTAAATAATTTACATTAAAAGCCGGCCAACTGTTCCAAAAAAGAAAACAAATGAAAAATTAACAAGTTCGAAAGTACAAAACTGGTATCTAACCTTCACTTCGTCTAACGGAACAGTAAGAAACCGGCGCCTCACTCCACTGTAATTCTTAGAAAATTCCGCGCCATCTTTGAGAGCGTGACAGAAATGCGATTGCGTGGTATTGTGGGACGGCAGTCGTCCCTCCTCTGAGCAGTCTCTTATTATTTTAGTTAGTCGAGCGAGGAACGAGGGCGTCGGCGCGCGCGTTCGCTCGCTTGTGCGGTTCTCGACGTCTCGGTCTCGGTTACGGTATCATTTTAATAAGTAAAAGAACCTATACACAGCTTGAACTCGCGGCGTCTTTAACCCATTGTAGTATTGATTCCCATGAGTGTTTCGAGTGCTTTTACAGAAAAAAAGTAAGACTACACTACATTCACTACATTCAGTCGCCAACACTTAAAACCTCGATCGCTAAACAAACAAATGTTAACAACAACAACAACAACAAAAAGTCTTTATTTTCAAAAAAAAAACAGTTACATTTTATCTGCCCGCGTTTAGCAAAGGCTATTCTAGGTGGGCAGATTAAAGAAAGTTACACGGAGAAAGTTATACCTTTTTACAATTAAAAGTTTAGAATTGAGAGAAAATGAATTAATAGTTAAATAAATAAAATAATTGTTGTTGAATTTAACTAGAAATCAATTTTTTTATTATCAAAGGCGTTTCACGATAGTCATTTTCGTTTTGTAAAATATCAAGTAGCAAATTGTGTAGTGTTTTTAAAAATCTTTTCCCAGGTAGATCTCTAATATAGTGGGGTATCTCATTCCAAAGTTTAACGCCAAATCGAGAGGGTGAATTTTTGAGTTTATCCATCCTGGAGCTTTACACATAAAATTCACCAGAGGTCGATGACCGCGTATTGTATGAATGAACACTGGAAGTGTTCACTGGATGTCAAGTTCACAAAACCTGCCGGAAAAATCGCACAGCAATAAGTGACGAACAGAATATCAAATGGTGTGTTGCCTGAGAAAACAGACGTCATTTCGCGGCGCCACCATTGGGGCCTCCTCGAAACTAACGTCTGAGTAATGAGCGCCAAACACGCGTACGCGCGACGTACTCGCTACCCAGATCTCGGTAGTGCTTCTGATTGGCTGAAACAAATTTCCCTCGCGGTACGTGTGGATCACGCGCGTATGTTGTTTTCAGGATGACGGGAAGAATATATCCACCACAGATTTCTGTTGTGTGTTATGTGTAAATCTCATCAACGACACTTCATCACGATACATACTAAATGGGAGATCAAAGAGCGGAGAAGAATGTCTTCATTTAATCAATGAATTGCCGTTTGAAGTGAATTTGTCAGGCGGGCCCGAAGTCAGGTATCTGTGCAAGACGTGTCTTCGCCTACTCAACTTCTAGGCAATACTGTATTAAAAACGTCGAAAGTCAACTGGGTTTTGATCGAACCTGCACCGTAAGTACGCCATCTAAAACTAGTCTTTATTTCCGAAAAAAAGTATCACTTATCTTAAAACAGGAACACAGCTCGTCGATTCGAATATCTTCTTGGCTTTCCGTTTGTGTTTCCGTTCGCATCACACTCGAAGCGGCAGTGACTTTACTAAGAATTTTCATGCATTCTTGGAAAACTACGGTAAAGGAAATTACATTTTAAAATGTGGATTTACTTTGTAAGAAACATTTCATTGATTGTTTCTTTGTTATCAATAGTTTTATGAAATATTTAGAAAGCTCGGCCGCATTCCTCAGTGATCAGTACAAGAAATTCGCTTGCGTGGACAATTTCCTAGATGCGTTATAATGTAATGCGTTTTGCTTTTGAGAGTAATCTGATAGATATGAATAAAACTTTCGACTGTTTGAATTTGTTGTCCTTTTCCTTGTGTTTGGCATTCAAGAATTGGTCTGGAAAGCGATTTTTGTAAACGAAACCAGATTTATATTTTGCAGCTCAAATTTCATTTGCATCGCAAAATTCAAAATGTCTCTAATTTTTGATATTTTGACTTTCAAGTTATTTTATCAGGCTTTTTTGAAACGCCATAATTCAAATCATTCTAATTATTCTAAACTAATTATTCTAGACGGAGATGTTGTTTTTCAAGCCTGTGTTCGCGCATGATCCACGCGTGCCGCTAGGGTTATTTGAGAAGCGGTAATGCGTGACAAGTACGGCATTTTGGCGCTCATTGCTCAGACGTCGTTTCGCAGGGGCCCCAGTGGTGGCGCCGCGAAACGACGTCTGTTTTCTCAGGCTAAACGGTGTGTGACATGCGACTTATTACTCGTGGCGGAGCACACGAGTTGTAAATCCGGCTGTGACTTTTCTCATTTTTTTTCATGTCACATTAGCGCATGCAAATTTATGCACGCATATTTAACCCATTGACACCTCAGGATTTTTACGTTTTTGAGTGATTTTCTGCATACACACGCCCTATAGGATTTCGTGA
The DNA here is from genome assembly GCA_024195265.1 of Dendrophyllia cribrosa. Classification (NCBI taxonomy): domain Eukaryota; kingdom Metazoa; phylum Cnidaria; class Anthozoa; order Scleractinia; family Dendrophylliidae; genus Dendrophyllia; species Dendrophyllia cribrosa. Next base: position 48,326,964 of record JAJLRJ010000003.1, read on the forward strand.
CTTCATATTTGGAGTTACCATTGAAAGTGCTGCTGTTCTAAAACACTGAAGGCTCGAATTTACTGGAAACGTCATTGTGACGATCTCATTTTGCTTGGTTGATTTGCAATAAAGGGTCCAATATGAATTATCTACGATTTTTGGTAAGTTCACAGCCATTTTTCATCTATAGTAGCTGCCTGATGAGCATCATTAAGCTTGGAGGTAGTTCAGAGTCCACTTCTCAATGAAGCGAGTTAGGTGTACTTCGTTTACGAATTTGGCTCGTTGCTCGTTGAACTGGAAAAATGGCCGCCTGGAAACGAAGTAGCTTTGGGACTCGACTCTGGATGAATTTCTCGACCTACCGCGGCATATTTTGGAAGTTGCGACCACAGGAGAACACAACAAGCGCGAAATTTCGGCGGTGGGTCAGAGTGGCTGTGGACTTAGTATATATATGAAAATTGTGGAGGACGGAATGGACGCTGTCGAAAAATCTGTTTATTTCCCAGCATGCAGTGCGGTGGTGATGTTGAAAATCGAGGCAAGGTGAGTATGCACTAGTGTAAGAAGCTGTAGCTAGGCCCGAGCAACGAATAAGAGCAAAAAAATTCACTGCTAAGCTAGGACTAGGACTGAATTTTGCTGTAAATGTTGACTTTTGGGTTTGCCACGATGATTTGAATAAAAAAAACTAAAGGCAAAAACGTGATTTTTGTTGTTTTTCTATGACGTTAAAAACGGTAATTTTTGTTATTGTCCAAAATTCAAACGCTGATATTCTGCAAAAATCGCTGACTTTTTTGTGTTTATTGGGTATCTCAATTTGAAAGACTTTCTAGTCAATGCTCACAACTGCTAATTAAGGCAATGTTCGCACGATTGAGAAAGTTACAATTTTTTAAAGCAGTGGAGTCTTGTACGGGCGGTTACGGGCGGTTCAGGTGTCAATGGGTTAAGTTTATGTCGACGACTATATGGCTTTCAGCCATGAAATACAAACCGCAAAATCTCTCCGTGTCTTGACTTGAGAATCAAAATAAAGAACAACAGCGTACAAGTGCACGTTTACAAGACAATGCAAAGCGTTCATGGATGGATAGGACCTTTTGATATTGTGTTCGCCGCTTATTCCTGTGGGATTTTTGCTCCGGTAAGTTTTGTGTTTTATATAACTTGCTATTCGCTTTCTACGATCGAGCTTAAGTGTCGGCTACTGAATGTAGTGAATGTAGTGTAGTCTTAATTTTAAACCCGTGTATACGTGAAAGCGTAATGAACGGTTATCGGTAACGGGGGCTAAATAAAACTCACTGAATCACTCGCTCGTTCCTTCCATCAGCTGTAAACTTAGTTACTATATATATGCTTTGTTACGAATACGTTTCGTAACAAAAACAACATGAATCCAGCGATCACAATCATTAATTTGATGTAAACGAATATAGACAACAATAAGCTTACAGATGTTTCGCATTTGGAGTTTTTAGTGCAACATTAAAATCGATCTAAAAGGATTTTGACACCGAAACACGTTTTTCGATGCGTATCTACATTAAAATAATAAAATTTAGTATTATTACTCATGCGCATAGCGCGCATGAGGTAAGGTTCCGGCTTCGTTTTTCTCGTTTTTATTACTCATGCGCGTAGCGGCATGAGTTATAAAATGGGCTTCGTTTTTCTTTTTTTTTTTTGTGTCACGATTTTGCATGCAAATTTATTCACGCATATTTTAAATTGTGCATTTCCGGTTCACAGCTTTGCTTTTTAAACTTCCGGTTTAGTGACTTCCGGCTACTCTCACTTCCGGCAAAACATCGTTACTGAAGTGTCACGACAGCGTCTCCTACAACCCTACTCACATTAATAATGTTCACGTCAGGTATATATTATTTTCACAAGAATGACTGGCTTCATTGTGGTACAGCCTTCATTTATAAAACATTCAATAGTAACGTGGTTTGCAGGTACGATGACTGAATGAAAAAAGTAACTCTTCTCCATGTCGGACGTCTTCTTATCTTGTTTAAATTATTACTCATGCGCGTAGCGGCATGAGTTATAAAATGGGCTTCGTTTTTCTTTTTATTTTTTTTTGTGTCACGATTTTGCATGCAAATTTATTCACGCATATTTTAAATTGTGTATTTCCGGTTCACAGCTTTGCATTTTACACTTCCGGTTTAGTGACTTCCGGCTACTCTCACTTCCGGCAAAACATCGTTACTGAAGTGTCACGACAGCGTCTCCTACAACCCTACTCACATCAGCAATGTTCACGTCAGGTATATATTATCTTCACAACAATGACTGGCTTCATTGTGGTACAGCCTTCATTTATAAAACATTCAATAGTAACGTGGTTTGCAGGTACGATGACTGAATTCTCCATGTCGGACGTCTTCTTATCTTGTTTAAATTTTTAAAATTTAAATTGCTTCTTTTCTTATAGTACATTGAAGTATAAAACAAATGTTTGATACGCATGCGCATGACAAACATTTTCCGTCATTTAGTCTTATTGGTGTATAAGTCAGTCCTGTATTTCTCCCACAGAGGTGAACGTTGCTTTTATACACAGCATACAACTTGAAGCCGAATCTGTCGCGATTCTGAAAAAACTAAGAGCTATTTTTAATCAGAGTTCTTCCGAGGCAAAAATGTCAAACATCGATCTCTCGCACTTGCAATTTATTTCCCGTTTTACTGCCGATTCTTTGTAATGTCTGTATCGGAGCAGTCCTCGCTGCCTGTGGTGAGTAATTTCAAGACTTTTTTCAAGAAAGAACAATAGAAACACACGGCAAAACAGCGTCGTTACTTCAGCCCATCAGATTTAATAAAACATCTGGACTTTGGGACTGGACTTCTGTGGATTATGGACTGGGGAATGCGTGTCATATTAATGTCGATTTTTACTGACTTCATTACTTTTTGTGGTCACTAGGTTACTAGTAACCACTATGTTGTCACCTGTGTAAGTAAGTACGACTTTCCGAAGCGCGAAGTTGTGCCAAGTTCACCCGATTACTGTACGATGAGACAGTTCTGATAGCTTCGGATTAGACGACTCGATTGTCAAGGCAGTTCTGTTTGCATGTGCGCGCTTTGGATCCGTGGGAAAGGTAAACGGCGTTTTTTCGTTATTTTTACTGCTTTACCAAGCACAGCTTTCACCAAATGTGGCCAAGTATTGTTTTCAAAGATTATTTTAGGTATTTTCGTGGTTTGGAAAAAGGTTTTAGTGAAAAATCGAGCTGTGAATCGAAGTGTTTGTTAGCAGACCATGAGCTATCCGAACTCATGATTCAAACGCCGCCAGCATTTCATTTCTGTACCTTTGACCATTCAGAACTGTTTTTTTCTTATTAGCGAAAGCATTATGCGAATCATTTTTCCGGATAAGATTGGCATTCTATTACACAGGAAAAGTCGGCGATTTTAGAAAGTATAATAAAAATAGGTTGCTGAATTGAATTATTTTGTGATGTTTATTATATTTTCGCAGACGCTAGCCGGTTCCTCGCAGTAATTAGGATACAACAAATCGCCAAGACTTCTAGAAGCAGAAAAATTACTGAATTCTGAAAGGTGTTTGACTCTTTTAATCAAAGGAAAGACATTTTCATTCAAGGAAATATGAGTTTCATTCAAAAGTTTCGACCTTTTATAGAAAATATATTTTGGATTCAGTGGCCATATAAAAAATTTAAAAACAGCTTGCTATCAAATTACATTTGACATAAAATTTGCATAAAGCAAAATTGTGTATTTGCGACAACACTTTGAAGAAACTGTGAAGCCTGGAAAAAACTTATTATAGATGACAAAATCAAAGCATTTTTTTAAAGAACCAGCCTTAAGTTATGGAAACATTTCATTTCGATTTGGTCTTAAAATCACGGAAAGATTTTAGTGAATGCGTGACGCAACGTTTATTTACAAAATGTTTGACCAATTCATAGCAATTCTCACCAAAGATTTGAAAACTTTAAAAAAATCCCGGATCTCCTGAATGCGATTTCCTGTTTATTTAGAGCCTACAAAAAGTTTATGGCAATCCGGGCAGGAGGGGGTATCTGGGTTAAAAATCAAGGTGCGAGGGTTGGTCGGCCTGGCCGGGAAATCCGGGCGGGGGTAAAAAAACATTGCATCCGTCGGGGTGGGGGGATTTTTTCTGGAATAAACCATTTTACACCGGTTGCATGCGATTTAGTAACACAGAAAAACTATTGGTAACTTCAATCAACGCGTCTTAGAGTCTCGCGCGCATGAGTATAGGCTAAGTGTAGCCTCTTGTTACTCATGCGCGTAGCGGCATGAGTTATAAAATGGGCTTCGTTTTTCTTTTTTTTTTTGTGTGTCACGATTTTGCATGCAAATTTATTCACGCATATTTTAAATTGTGTATTTCCGGTTCACAGCTTTGCTTTTTACACTTCCGGTTTAGTGACTTCCGGCTATTCTCACTTCCGGCAAAACATCGTTACTGAAGTGTCACGACAGCGTCTCCTACAACCCTACTCACATAAGTAATGTTCACGTCAGGTATATATTATCTTCACAACAATGACTGGCTTCATTGTGGTACAGCCTTCATTTATAAAACATTCAATAGTAACGTGGTTTGCAGGTACGATGACTGAATTCTCCATGTCGGACGTCTTCTTATCTTGTTTAAATTTTTAAAATTTAAATTGCTTCTTTTCTTATGGTACATTGAAGTATAAAACAAATGTTTGATACGCATGCGCATGACAAACATTTTCCGTCATTTGGTCTTATTGGTGTATAAGTCAGTCCTGTATTTCTCCCACAGAGGTGAACGTTGCTTTTATACACAGCATACAACTTGAAGCCGAATTTGTCGCGATTCTGTAAAAACTAAGAGCTATTTTTAATCAGAGTTCTTCCGAGGCAAAAATGTCAAACATCGATCTCTCGCACTCGCAATTTATTTCCCGTTTTACTGCCGATTCTTTGTAATGTCTGTATCGGAGCAGTCCTCGCTGCCTGTGGTGAGTAATTTCAAGACTTTTTTCAAGAAAGAACAATAGAAACACACGGCAAAACAGCGTCGTTACTTCAGCCCATAAGATTTAATAAAACATGTGGACTTTGGGACTGGACTTCTGTGGATTATGGACTAGGGAATGCGTGTCATATTAATGTAGATTTTTACTGACTTTATTGCTTTTTGTGGTTACTAGGTTACTAGTAACCACTATGCTGTCACCTGTGTAAGTAAGTCCGACTTTCCGAAGCGCGAAGTTGTGCCAAATTCACCCGATTGCTGTACGATGAGACAGTTCTGATAGCTTCGGATTAGACGACTCGATTGTCAAGGCAGTTCTGTTTGTACGTGCGCGCTTTGGATTCGTGGAAAAGGTAAACGGAGCTTTCTCGTTATTTTTACTGCTTTACCAAGCACAGCTTTCACCAAATGTGGCCAAGTATTGTTTTCAAATATTATTTTAGGTATTTTCGTGGTTTGGAAAAAGGTTTTAATGAAAAATCGAGCTGTGAATCGAAGTGTTTGTTAGCAGACCGTGAGCTATCCGAACTCATGATTCAAACGCCGCCAGCATTTCATTTCTGTACCTTTGACCATTCAGAACTGTTTTTTTTATTAGCGAAAGCATTATTATACGAATCATTTTTCCGGATAAGATTGGCATTCTATTACACAGGAAAAGTCGGCGATTTTAGAAAGTATAATAAAAATAGGTTGCTAAATTGAATTATTTTGTGATGTTTATTATATTTTCGCAGACGCTAGCCGGTTCCTCGCAGTAATTAGGATACAATATATCGCCAAGACTTCCAGAAGCAGAAAATCACTGAATTCTGAAAGGTGTTTGACTCTTTTAATCAAAGGAAAGACATTTTCATTCAAGGAAATATGAGTTTCATTAAAAAGTTTTGACCTTTTATAGAAAATATATTTTAGATTCAGTGATTATAAAAACAGCTTGATATCAAATTACATTTGACATAAAATTTGCACAAAGCAAAATTGTGTATTTGCGACAACACTTTGAAGAAACTGTGAAGCTTGGAAAAAACTTATTACAGATGGCAAAATCAAAGGATTTTTTTAAAGAACGAGCTTTAAGTTATGGAAACATTTCATTTCGATTTGGTCTTAAAATCACGGAAAGATTTTAGTGAATGCGTCACGCAACGTTTATTTACAAAATGTTTGACCAATTCATAGCAACTCTCACCAAAGATTTGAAATCTTTAAAAAAATCCCGGATCTCCTGAATGCGATTTCCTGTTTATTTACGGCCTACAAACAGTTAATGGCCGTCCGGGCAGGAGGGGGTATCTGGGTTAAAAATCAAGGTGCGAGGGTTGGTCGGCCTGGCCGGGAAATCCGGGCGGGGGAGGGGTAAAAAAATATTGCATCCGTCGGGAGGGGGCGGATTTTTTCTGGAATAACCCATTTTACACTGGTTGCATGCGATTAAGTAACACAGGAAAACTAAATCTTTATATTAATATCAAATTTCTTTTTACAGCATGTCATCTACTGCCTATTTTTTTAAGTAGCTTGGAAAGTTATAGACGAGTGTGTATTTGATCGGAATCAATAAATTAAATATTAAAAGCGAGCACAGAAAAATTGGTAACTTCAATCGCGCGTCTTAGAGTCTCTTGCGCATGAGTATAGGCTAAGTGTAGCCTCTTGTTATTATTACTCATGCGCGTAGCGGCATGAGTTATAAAATGGGCTTCGTTTTTCTTTTTATTATTTTTTTTGTGTCACGATTTTGCATGCAAATTTATTCACGCATATTTTAAATTGTGCATTTCCGGTTCACAGCTTTGCTTTTTACACTTCCGGTTCAGGGACTTCCGGCTACTCTCACTTCCGGCAAAACATCGCTACTGAAGGGTCACGACAGCGTCTCCTACAACCCTACTCACATTAGTAATGTTCACGTCAGGTATAGACCACTTTCATAATGGCGGCCAATTTATTTATTCTTTTATATGTATGTTAATTAGCCTCACTGGCCTCATTTTAGAGTAAAAATTCTTTTGAATTTTGCACATGTTACCGAGGCCAGTGAGGCTAATTAACATACATATAAAAGAATAAATAAATCGGCCGCCATTATGAAAGTGGTCTATATATTATTTTCACAAGAATGACTGGCTTCATTGTGGTACAGCCTTCATTTATATAACATTCAATAGTAACGTGGTTTGCATGTACGATGACTGAATGAAAGAAGTAACTCTTCTCCATGTCGGACGTCTTCTTATCTTGTTTAAATTATTAAAATATAAATTGCTTCTTTTCTTATGGTACATTGAAGTATAAGACAAATGTTTGATACGCATGCGCATGACAAACATTTTCCGTCATTTGGTCTTATTGGTGTATAAGTCAGTCCTGTATTTCTCCAATAGAGGTGAACGTTGCTTTTATACACAGCATACAACTTGAGGCCGAATTTGTTGCGCTTCTGAAAAAACTAAGAGCTATTTTTAATCAGAGTTCTTCCGAGGCAAAAATGCCAAACATCGATCTCTCGCACTGATAAGCATATTGTCAATTTATTTCCCGTTTTACTGCCGATTCTTTGCAATGTCTGTATCGGAGCAGTCCTCGCTGCCTGTGGTGAGTAATTTCAAGACTTTTTTCAAGAAAGAACAATAGAAACACACGGCAAAACAGCGTCGTTACCTCAGTCCATCAGATTTAATAAAAAATTTGGACTGTGGACTGGACTTCTGTGGATTATGGACTGAGGAATGCGTGTCATATTAATGTCGATTTTTACTGACTTTATTACTTTTTGTGGTCACTAGGTTACTAGTAACCACTATGTTGTCACCTGTGTAAGTAAGTACGACTTTCCGAAGCGCGAAGTTGTGCCAAGTTCACCCGATTGCTGTACGATGAGACAGTTCTGATAGCTTCAGATTAGACGACTCGATTGTCAAGGAAGTTCTGTTTGTACGTGCGCGCTTTGGATCCGTGGGAAAGGTAAACGGAGCTTTCTCGTTCTTTTTACTACTTTACCAAGCACAGCTTTCACCAAATGTGGCCAAGTATTGTTTTCAAATATTATTTTAAGTGCTTTCGTGGTTTGGAAAAAGGTTTTATTGAAAAATCGAGCTCTGAATCGAAGTGTTTGTTTGCAGACCATGAGCTATCCGAACTCATGATTCAAACGCCGCCAGCATTTCATTTCTGTATCTTTGACCATTCAGAACTGTTTTTTTTATTAGCGAAAGCATTATGCAAACCATTTTCCGGATAAGATTGGCATTCTATTACACAGGAAAAGTCGGCGATTTTAGAAAGCATAATAAAAATAGGTTGCTGAATTGAATTATTTTGTGATGTTTATTATATTTTCGCAGACGCTAGCCGGTTCCTCGCAGTAATTAGGATACAATAAATCGCCAAGACTTCTAGAAGCAGAAAATCACTGAATTCTGAAAGGTGTTTGACTCTTTTAATCAAAGGAAAGACATTTTCATTCAAGGAAATGAGTTTCATTCAAAAGTTTCGACCTTTTATAGAAAATATATTTTGGATTTAGTGGCCATATAAAAAAATTAAAAACAGCTTGCTATCAAATTACATTTGACATAAAATTTGCATAAAGCAAAATTGTGTATTTGCGACAACACTTTGAAGAAACTGTGAAGCCTGGAAAAAACTTATTATAGATGACAAAATTAAAGCATTTTTTTAAAGAACCAGCCTTAAGTTATGGAAACATTTCATTTCGATTTGGTCTTAAAATCACGGAAAGTTTTTAGTGAATGCGTCACGCAACGTTTATTTACAAAATGTTTGACCAATTCATAGCAATTCTCACCAAAGATTTGAAAACTTTAAAAAAATCCCGGATCTCCTGAATGCGATTTCCTGTTTATTTAGAGCCTACAAAAAGTTTATGGCAATCCGGGCAGGAGGGGGTATCTGGGTTAAAAATCAAGGTGCGAGGGTTGGTCGGCCTGGCCGGGAAATCCGGGCGGGGGAGGGGTAAAAAAACATTGCATCCGTCGGGGTGGGGGGATTTTTTCTGGAATAAACCATTTTACACCGGTTGCATGCGATTTAGTAACACAGAAAAACTATTGGTAACTTCAATCAACGCGTCTTAGAGACTCGCGCGCATGAGTATAGGCTAAGTGTAGCCTCTTGTTATTTTGGCATGCAGATTTATGCACGTATATTTTAGTGACCGGGTCCTCGGGTCATCAACATTCTACAAAAATGGCGGCCGCGCTCGGCATGTGCTTGGTTTTTAAAATCGTAGTTTCGTGTCATCGGATTAATAACTCACATTTAAAATATTCAAAATGGAAAGAGAAAGCTTTAAGGAATACCCAAAGCCGCTATAGTGGAGAAAAAGGAGACCTTTTAGCAACTAATCTTGCTTCGAGGAAATTCATACGCTTCTATCAGTGTGGGGCGATCAAAACCTGCAAAACCGAAGAAGCAGAGTTTTTAAAAAGAATTTTCAAACAGACGAAGGACTTTACCGTAAAAGAAATTACAATTTTTGGTGAGAATTTATGTTGATATCAATTTGTGATTCACTTTTTCTTTGTGTTCTGGTTAGTTTTGGAGAAATATTTAAAATTCAATCGTAATGACATCTGATATTATGTAAACAAAACAAGACTTAATTTTATACCGGTAGTTCTAACTTCACACGCGTCGCCTAATACGCAAAGATGTTTGTGTATGTTTTGCAATTTTCATTTCCAAATCAGTTTCTAGGGCAATTTCCGATACAACTGGTGTATTTTATTCGAAAATTAGTCATACTTTTAGTCTAGACCGAGTAAAAGTTTTTGTGCACGGTCGCGTAATTCTGTTATTGAGATTCACTAAAATTGAAAAAATAGCCCGGTCGTTTGCTGATTTCATTGCTTTTAAAAGTAGTCTTTTCAAATGTAACAGAAAGAAGTCACGGTTTGGGAAATAAAAGACGAGTGTGTATTTGATCGGGAATCTATAAATTAAATATTCAAAGCGAGTACAGAAAACGTGTTTTAGCGTGTTCTTTAGAGTGTCACGCAAAATTCGTTGAGGGGGGAGGGATGCGTAACCCATTTAAAATAAACTGTATAACTTTCTTATGCAAGCGCATGAATACAGGCTACGTAGCCTCTTGTTTGAGCATGTGTTCCTCGATAGCCTAGTGGATTGATGCTATGGCTTAACTCCGGAAGGCCCGAGTTCGAGTCTCGCTCAAGTCCTTTTTTTTTTCTTTTTTCCGACTGAACATTATGAAAGTGATGCACTGTTTTTATTCGTTCGTCAAAAATCCTTACGTTTAATTTTTTTTTAAAAATATCGAACCATGTCAGTGTGAAAACGTAAGCTTACGGCAATATTGTGTTACGCGTTAGCATTCTTCTTTACGGGTTGGCTCTTAGGAGCCTTTGATTAATAGACATAATTTTAAGCTTATGTTTCTCCGTAAAAGCACTCAAAACACTCGGGAATCAATGCTGCAATGAGTTAAAGGCGCCACGAGTTCAAGCTGTGTACAGCTTCTTGTTTATTTGGCAAATTTGGCCTCAAAGGAAATCGTCTTGGTTCGGAATGCGAATATGACGCAAGATCATGCACAGTAGTAATGCGAAATGGAATACCAGGCGATCACCTTAAAAGGACAGTGTACCGGCTGAAATATCGTGTTTTCAGGAATATGACCATTGCTTTAGCCTGCTTTATTATCTCAAAATAGGAAGAAAAAAAATCCCCAAAAGCGATGAACGACATCTTGACCGCATGTCACTTAATCAAAATGGATGAGCTGTAGTCTGCTTTCATTCTTGTAACCCTGCTTTTTTCTCCAATTTAACCAGCTTCTGTTTCCCGGGGGGGGGGGGGGGGGGGGGGTTTACTCCCTATAATGGGCTACGTAGGGATTTCACGAAGAATAGGAAATGGTAACGAAAACACGAGTTGAAGCATAAAAAAGGTACTGGAAAACTGCCATTTAAGTATTATAAAAAGGGCCTTTTAAAATATATCAAACAGACGCACGTAAAGGCTATATGAAAGGGGTACCATTTTCAATGAAAGGTATATGAAAGGGGTACCATTTTCAATAAAAGGTATACGAAAGGGGTACCTTTTATGTCAAAAACGGTATATGAAAGGGTAAGGGTTTGGACCTCGGAGCGGAGCATCCCCGTACAAAACTTTGTTGAGTACCCCCCCCCCCCCCCCCCCCCCCCCCCCGGGTTCTGTCTTGCCCTATAGAATCTTCTTATCCAATTTAGTTGTATATTTGGTGGCATTTGGTGATACAAAGTGGAAATTTAGTGAACAAAATTTAGTTATTTATGCGGTCAGTGCCCTTTTAAACCTTTTGACGACGGACAATAAGCAATTGATACCCTTCATTGATCTTCTCTCTTGCATGGTTCAAAGACATAGCAATTTTAACCACGCGTTGAATAATGCAAAAAGCAATAAAAGCTGAATGTTACTTATACCAGCTAATATGTAATTGACCACAAAAGTCAAGTGCCGCAATTTTCTTCAGTGGTGCATCAAAGAACTGCCTAGGGCTTTAACTGTATTCAACACATGCTTATCTGGTTGAAATATCGGTTCGGGAGCATTAGACGGCCCACATAATCAAATATCATTAAATAAAACGGGAGTTTTCTTTAATGCCGGGAATGTCATCTTGCCGTTGTTACATTGACCAGTTCATACAATAATAATTAAATATATATTAATAACTTTTTAAATTGCCTTTTCTGAAAATAAAAAGATTGAAAACATTTCGAGAAACCCCATGGTCAAAAGCCTCTTTAAAGTGTCGTTATAAAAAAAGACGATTTTCTCGAGGTATGAGATTCCTTTCCTTAAATCTCTCTGTCCACAATAAAAAAAATACGCTTCCCCCATTCCCCCCTTGTTGCTTGTCACTAGATCTTATCATACACTGTGAATTCCAAACTCAAACCCGGAAGTCATTCTACTTTGCTTCACTATAGAGCAGTTTTCAATTGAGTATCGAAAGTAATTACACAATTGCTTTGGTTTTGCATTGCTACGCTTTGTGATTGGCTAAAAAATCTCGCGCCATTTTCTCGACCAATCAGAAGTAAAACCAAAACCAATCGTGACTTGCTCGCACGCGTTTTCCCGCGCTTGGCGCCGTCGACATGTAATTGCTTCGAGCTCTGATTGGTTCATTGGATTGTTTACGACTGCTGTGATTGGTCAGAGTAATTACTTTGGTTTTGGTTTTACGACACTCAATTGAAAACTGCTCTATTACAGTAAATTTTTAATTACCTTTATCACTCTCACGATTTGAGACTAAATGGATTCAACATACGTTTCCACTCTGTTATGGTGAGTGTTTTGGGTAGGACAGTTAAACATGGACAACCAACGAGGAATGTTTAGGAAAACTATAGCCCATTTCGAAAAATACCATAAAAATCTTTTATGTGCAGCCTCAGCCTCGTTTGTTAGAATGGCACAGTGGAATTCAGAGTACATGTAGGAACGCTTGGACGTAGCATTGTGTGTTTCTATAGAAATGTGCACCGTATACAAATTACCAAGAAGTTGAAGCATAGCACGCGCAGTTCGTGCTGAAAACAAAAGAAATTGGAAGTGGCCTATTGGGATGGCGGTGTACAAGATTTTAATCAAAGTCTCCTATGAGCCAACTGATGAATGCAAAACCTCAAGACCCTCCCCTCCCCTAGACATTTTGCTTCAGCATCCTCCCATCCCCACTTAGGAAAACGCTTGGGATGGTGTTGTACATGTACCGTTTTTCCATATTATTTTAGTGTCTTTAAGGGAAACTATGTGAAAGCTAAATAATACAGTTTGAACTTTTCGGTTCTGTTAACTGAATATTTCAGCAGCAGACAATTTTACGGAAATGAATCTGATCCGCCGAATTTACAAGCTGCTTTTACCTTTCCGAAAATCCTAGATGACTTTATTTCTTACCCAAAACGACAATTTTTTGTATATCCCTCGGAAAACAGAAGACTTTAAGAGAAAAAAAGACAAAAGACAGTGTATTTTTAGATGAATAAAGCCTTCTACAGAAACGGTTCGCTGGATGCTCTTGAGTTAAGCAGCCGGCAAGGTCAATTACCGCCGTTTTTGTTGTAAATTGTTTTTTTTTAACCCCACGTTTATATTGAAAAGCTAATCATTTCACGTTTAATAAGTAGGCTCAGAATCACACAAACAAACCCGCTACCTGTGCCTCAAAGGGCTCTGGTGATTCTTTAGGGGCTCGCTGGCTGGCGAATTAGGTGCGTTGTTTAAATAATGACCACGAAAAATAGACTTCATAAATATTTTCATCTTATAAATAGGAGCACGAAGCAAAAGAAAACTATCTCTTATCGCATGGTTCATGCTTTTTATATGTCGATGTTTCTGAGGTGGAAAAATGGACATAAATCGTAATCTTCATATATGATTTTTTGTAATTACTAAGGACATATGGCCACTAGTTTATCACTGTACGCTGTCATGTGCTATTATTATCATCTTGTTTACATGGTCTTAGTGGCATCTGTGAGTCGTCCTGGTGTAAGAACCAAAAGTTTTATTCAAGCAAGAAGTTTCACCTACCAGTTACACGCTGTCTTGCTCCATTGAAACGACGTTGAATTTTGGGTCTTCGTCCATCGATGATCACCGCCGTGAAAGACAATAATAGAAGCACAAAGAAACCTAGGATATTTGACATTTCAACCACACCTATCTCTTCAGAAAATGCATCAATGTATGAAAATAATAAATAACATGGAAACTAACAGGAAAAAATGACAATATTGACGCTGAACCTCAAAGCAAATGGTAGCCGTCTTGGTAAATAAGTGAACAATGTCACCTGCTGACGGTAATGTTCTTCTCGAGTTACCTGACGTAATCGCAGTGGCGGTGTGTGGTGTTTTTTCCCTTTTTTGTCTAGATTTAATTTACCTTCGCTCAGACAGTAAAAAGATCAATATAATTTCTACTAATCCTACTTAACTTATAACAGATTGTTTCCCATCTACAGCTAAGTTGTTTAACAATGTTTTTAAATGGATATTTTTCCGGGAGTTTAATTAAAAACGATTCACTTGTTCCGTTTTGACAGGATCACCCGTCCCCTATTGTTTATACCTGCTATGTCCTCTGCATTCATTGAATTATTTACTCCCTTTAAAGACTTTCCCGCAGACTAAACAGCAGTGGTATTTACATATCATAGCTCTAAAACCGCACAAAGGTCTTATGTATTATTTTTTATAACTGTTAATCGCTGTGATCGTAGGCTAAAACAATTGAATAACAGTTATGACATTGAAAAAAAAAAATACAGCAACTCAAGAAATACAAGTGGCCAATATAATTGTAATTATATCAGTCGTCTTGCAATTGAAGAAATCGCCAACCACCAATCAATCACCAGGTGAATAGACCACCCCTTCGTTTTTGTAATAGATAGTTTTTTACTTCAGCTTGGACAGACAAGCCATCGATGGTACTGGAAAGAGCAGCTTTAAATTAGCAAACATTGTAAATCTGAACGTCATATACCTTGCTTAGAAGCGGAGGTATGGGTCAGTGAATGCCGAGATCTTCATAAGGCGGTACACCAATCTTGCCAAATCATGTAGGTAACATTGGCATACCGGCGTACTTGTCAGTCAGTGGCGGATCTAGGGGAGAACTTCGGAGGAACCCACACCCCCTTTTTTAAAGCGGGCATTTTTCATCATACTCTTTCTGATCAATATCTCACCCAATCCCATAATTTAAATTTTAGTTTTTGTGACGTCACACTTTTGTACTCCAATCTTATGCCTATGTCAATGTTCGTTTTCACTTGGCGCAAATTCTTCCGCTTCCGCTTATGCTTATGACGTTAGTGAAAACCAGGCTTTAGTTTTTAAAGTGTTAATTCGAAAAGGATGACTGCATGCGGCAAAACAAATAAGACTCGAGCTATAAAGGTTGATCGCTCGAACACTAGGATCCTCATTACATTCTCTACCCATGGGTATAAGTAACAAAGGCGTGTGTATCCTTGGGAACTAATCATACGGTCACTGCATACGGCACAGCCAATAAGACTCGAGCTATGAATTAGGTTGATCGCTCGAACACTAGGATCCTCATTACATACTCTACCCATTGGTATAAGTAACAAAGGCGTGTGTATCCTTGGGAACTAATCATACGGTCACTGCATACGGCACAGCCAATAAGACTCGAGCTATGAATTAGGTTGATCGCTCGAACACTAGGATCCTCATTACATACTCTACCCATTGGTATAAGTGAGAAAGGCGTGTGTACCCTTGGGAACTAATCATACGGTCACTGCATACGGCACAGCCAATAAGACTCGAGCTTTGAATTAGGTTGATCGCTCGAACACTAGGATCCTCATTACATACTCTACCCATTGGTATAAGTGAGAACGGCGTGTGTACCCTTGGGAACTAATCGTACGATCACTGCATACGGCACAGCCAATAAGACTCAAGCTATGAATTAGGTTGATCGCACGAGCACTATAGGATCGTCATTACATACTCTACCCATTGGTATAAGTGAGAAAGGCGTGTGTACCCTTGGGAACTAATCGTACGATCACTGCATACGGCACAGCCAATAAGACTCGAGCTATGAATTAGGTTGATCGCTCGAACACTAGGATCCTCATTGCATTCTCTATCCATTGGTATAAGTAAGAACGGCGTGTGTACCCTTGGGAACTAATCGTACGATCACTGCATACGGCACAGCCAATAAGACTCAAGCTATGAATTAGGTTGATCGCTCGAACACTAGCATCCTCATTACATTCTCTACCCATTGGTATAAGTGAGAAAGGCGTGTGTACCCTTGGGAACTAATCGTACGATCACTGCATACGGCACAGCCAATAAGACTCGAGCTATGAATTAGGTTGATCGCTCGAACACTAGGATCCTCATTACATACTCTACCCATTGGTATAAGTGAGAAAGGCGTGTGTACCCTTGGGAACTAATCATACGGTCACTGCATACGACGCAGCCAATAAGACTCGAGCTATGAATTAGGTTGATAGCTCGAGCACTATAGGATCCTTATTACATACTCTACCCATTAGTATAAGTGAGAACGGCGTGTGTACCCTTGGGAACTAATCATACGATCACTGCATACGACGCAGCCAATAAGACTCGAGCTATGAATTAGGTTGATAGCTCGAGCACTATAGGATCCTCATTACATACTCTACCCATTGGTATAAGTGAGAAAGGCGTGTGTACCCTTGGGAACTAATGACACGGTCTATGCTATGGACAGCAGAGATATATGAGAAAAACTTAAATGCCAAAATCATATTACTTTGTTTGATTTGATCAAAAACGCCTTTTAGTAAATATATTTGTGCAGCATATTGTTATGGATCGTTTTTAAGAGCAAATCCGTGCAAAAATCAAACATTACACGGCAAAGTTAAAAAACTAAAATTCGCTCTTCTTTTGCATACAGGTAGCCTTTAGTAAGTATACAATTGCTGCGTGTTTTTTTTCTTGAAAAACTTATTTGTTTCTGGGAAAACGAAAACATTAGTTTTCAGCCCGGGGTTCGATTTGGCGACACCAAACAGGCTTAAAATAAGTCATGATTCTAATCACTCGACTCGCGTATCAAAACTACTGCGCTAGAAAAAGCTGTCATAGCTCCGATTTGTTGTACAACTTGTCACAATCTAAATACCATGATTTCATAAAAATTAGTTTAATCTAAGTATTTGAATGAAGTCAAAAGCTTATGGCTCTCCCGTTCTTCGTAAAACGGTAGGCGAAAAACAGCGCTGATTTTGAGCATGTGCCTTTGTTCAGAATTTCGAAACATTATGAATGACAATACTAGAGTTGACGATCTTTCAAAATATGCAAAGTTTAGTTTGGGGAAATGAATTTGGGATTTTTAAGAATTTGTTGAAAATCGTGAACGAAAGACGTAAAATCGCGCCATCTTGTGTGTGCGTGACCAACAACAAAAACAAAAACGTTTTTCCTTGAGAAATCTTGGCAACTCTGACGCCAAAAAACAAAAAACAAAAAAATGAAAATATACAAACCTTAACTTGGATATGACATTCTTGAATGTCCATAGTGTTTCGTTTTGACGTCTGTTCAATTTCATTCGTGAAGTTTATCATGAACAGTGAAGCCCGTAGCCACGATCAAAAACGCTTTTACAAACTTTTCGCTGAATTCTTCGTAGCTCACTTTGCACTTTCGTACTCTTTATACTGTTGATACAATTTTTTACCAGATTTCTGGCGGCAACTGTAAAAGGGCTGACAATAAAGCGAACTAGTTCAAGCATGTGTTCCCAGTTTTCCATCCTTGCGTAACCGTGAACCGTTTTGAGACTATATGCAAATTACGTCTCAAATTTGCATATCAGGCTGAGCAAGCGTTCGTGACAGTCACGGTTGGTACATGGGTGGATAAGGTATTCATTGGGTCTTTTTGCCATATGTTTCATGTATTTTTTTAGAAAGGCTTAATGCTCGCGCTATGTACAGTGCGGTATGCTTCAAGGCTCTGAACACTGTGCGACTGCAGTACCTGAACTAGAGAAAGCAGAACTTTCCCAAACGTTTTCTGCCCCATCTCTCCCAATGGGGTGCATGGGCCCTGAATACGACACCAGAGGGAGTATTGGACTATCATATATTGTACAAGCGACGTAGCATTCGCTTAAAGTGGGATGAAATTATGTATGTATGATAGATGGGAGGTACTGTTGTAATTGGAAGGCTTCAAATAAAACTGTTGTTGTTTGTTGTTGTTGTAAAAACCCCTAAGAATTCAGAACGCGGAAGATTCTTTGTTCCATGGTTTCCTAATTTTCTTTCTAGGACCAGTAGTCCATAAGGGTGTTTTAAAGTTAAATGCCTAATAGCTCTCCTACAACACCAAAAAAATTATCACATCAGTTTATTTTCTTTTCATTATATTGGCATTAATTAATTGATTAGTTGATCAATTATATTTCTTAATTCTGTGCATGAAACGTGCCTTGCATTGATTCTTTTCCCGCTAGTTTTCAATGTGTTTTTAACTTCATTTTATTGTGTTTATTTTTTTTTTGCGTCTGCAATTTTTCGCAGGAATTGATTTCTTATTGGCCCGACCTCTCCCTTAAAAAACCGAAAAAGGTAATACCAGAGCAAGGAATGAGCGGAAAGCGCGAGTCATGTATGTATCGGCTAAAGAGAAGATTAACCGAAATATTTCTTATTAAAAGCGGGACAATGAAGGAGGAATGTTCCTCTCACAACTAAAGCATTGTCAATTGTCACACTCTAGAAATGAAACTAGGGCTGGCCTGTCTTCGTTGTTGTTTTACCATAGCAGTCCAATCAGATACCAGAAGCGGAAGTAGAAGACTATATAAAACTCTAAAAATAAAAAAAAAGACAAGAAAATGGATCAAAATTTCTCAATCTTTGTACCTGCGTTCTCGTTTGAAAGATTATTTGTGTAGCTTAACATGTGAAATCCAGGCCGACAAGATCCACCCCAACCCAACCTCACCCATGTAATAAATATTGGTTTTCTGTCAATACTGTATTTTAAAACCCACGAGATCTCTCCCTGTTTTGAACTGTATTAATTGAAGACTTCCGAACAACACTCATCAAACTTAAAAAAATATGGAATTTTGGCCACTGAGAATACCTTAATATCCACCCTGTGTACCAACCGTGACTTCACGAACGCTTGCTCATTTCGGACGTAATTTGCATATGGTCTCAAATTGGTTCACGGTTATGCAAGGATGGAAAACTGAGAACACATGCTTGAACTAGTTCGCTTTATTGTGAGCCCTTTTACAGTTTCCACCAGAAAAAATTGTATCAACAGCATAAAGAGTACGAAAGTGCAAAGTGAGCTACGAAGAATTCAGCGAAAAGTAAAGCGGTTTTGATCGTGGCTACGGGCTTCACTGATCTTCACTGTTCGTGATCAACTTCACGAATGAAATTGAACAGACGGCAAAACGAAACATTTTGGACATTCAAGAATGTCATATCCAAGTGAAGGTTTGTATATTTCCATTGTTTTTTGGCGTCAGAGTTTAATTGCCAAGATTTCTCAAGGAAAAACGTTCTAAGTGTTTTTGTTGTTGGTCACGCATACACAAGGTGGCGTGATTTTATGTTTTTCGTTCACGATTTTCAACAAATTCTTAAAAATCTCAAATTCATTTCCCCAGACCAAACTTTACATATTTTGAAAGATCGTCAATTCTAGTATTGTCATTCGTAATATTACGAAATTCTGAACAAAGGCACATGCTCAAAATCATTGTTGTTTTTCGCCTACCGTTTTACGGAGCACGGGAGAGCCATAAGCTTTTTGCTTCCCTTGAATACTTAGATTAATCCAATTTTTATGAAATCATGGTGTTTAGACTATGACAAGTTATACAACAAATTGGAACTATGGCAGCTTTTTCTAGCGTAGTAGTTTTGATACGCGAGTCGAGTGAATCATGACTCATTTCAACCCTGTTTGCATGTGTTTGGGATTGCCAAATTGTGCCCTGAGATGATAACGACTTTCTTCGTTTTTCTCGGAAACAAATAGATATTTCACGGAAAAAACTGGGTTTCGACAAAACGCTGACCCCCGGTCTGCTGACCCCCTACTGACCCCCCAACTGACCCCCTATAAAATTAACAGGGAATATCAGAAATAATACTTACTAGAAATACGTGTCTCGCAGAACCTCGCGAAGCTTGGGGGAGCGTGCACCGCCGGTCGAAACTTTGGTGGCGTCTCGATTTGCGTACGAGGCTTTTCGCCGTTCCACTTTGTTTTCTTTGAAACCAAAAACGTTGGTAGAAGGTCCTTTCCAACCTCGTTCCCAGGGTCTCTCTTCTTCCCTCCCCTGGAGCGAGAGAGAGAGAGAGAGAGACCCTGGCTCAGGCTGGTCACGTGTCTCGTGGACAATTATAATCCTAAGGAGGGGTAGACAGACAGACAGTATTTGTAACGTTGCCTTGTTTTCTGTACAGTGGCTAGGCTCGTGCTGTGCGCGACGGTTGTTGTTTCAGCTGTGGCTGTGAAATAAATTATGTTCCATGTTCCATAACCTCTTGTTGAAAATAGGAATCTGTATTGCAAGATATATATAAAAGACGTAAAAAATTCTCTGTGATTATAGCAAGACCCGGAATAAAACAGATAAAACATCCCAGGCTTTTATATCGTCAACCGAATAGGCCGTGAAAAGTGCTTCAATTTTGCTGTTTATGTTATGCCTGCCGTTTATAACTCACTAAATAGAAGGACAAAAGATCCTGACAACTTATAATTTTCGAACTGAACATAATATGAACAAAATCCTAAAATTGAAATAACGAAGGTTCAGTCAAACGATTCAAACGAAAGCGAATAAACAATACGCAAGAATAAAATTGTTGCTCAAAAATTCACAAGTATATAAATGAACAATGTATAGACATCCAAACGACTGGAACTGGTGAACATAGTAACTAAACAACATGCCTCACACACGAAGAATAAAAGCTTTCATTGTCTTCTCTCGATCGTTTCCTGTTATAAAAGTGTACTGTTGATCAGCGTGCAAACATTTGGTCCGTGGCGGCCGCTTCTTTCTTGCTTTGCCATCGCCAGAGAACAGACGGCAGCACTTTAATGTGCCTTTCGAATGAAGCTTAAAGATCGCCTGTTAAGCAGTATGTAGCGATAATTCATCCCAGTCCGGAACAATGCCATAAATCAAGAGCGCGAGCTTTGCGGCGTCAAGTAATAAAATTGGATTGCATTCTGCAGCAAGTTCAAAATTAGCTTTACTGCGGTAAATCTTCAAGCGCCGTGACAATTCCTCTGATCCTAAAGCAACTTACACTTTCAGAACCAGACCATGTGGATATGTTTTCGAAGTCTGAGGATGACCGCCGCTTCACATTTTTCGCGAGCCGCCGAACGCTTTTGCATTTGTTTCGCAATGCCCAACTTCACACTTTGCCGCCCCTCCCCCGTGTCCTTTAATTGGAATCTCCCAGATTCTGGGAGACACGTGACCAGCCTGAGCCAGGGGGCGCTTTCCATTCAACCAAAAATTCCGGAAATTCCGGGTTGGGAAGCGAATGGAACGTAAATTTCCCGGAATAAAATTCCGGAATTTTAGGACAACCTCGCGAGGTTGTCCTAAAATTCTGGAAAATCGGAACAACCGGAAAATACCGTTCCATTCTACCAATTCCTGCTCGGCCCAGTTTCTCCGAGCCGGAATCAAGATGGCGTCTCAATATCAGTGCACGGCGTTTGTTTTTCACCGAAAGCTTACAGCTCTTACTCGAGCATGATTGCTCACGTAACATAGCTAGTACAACAGCAGAAAATATGGCCACAACTAGGACTGGTAAGTAGCACAGAAATGCTTATAAGCTTATGTATTAAACGAATGTAATAAGTCACGAGCACAAAGTAGTCGCCGACTTGATTTTTAAAAATATTCCTTCGCATGATTAACAGCTAGCTGCACTGAAAAAAATAATATCATCGTTCTCGCTTAAAATATCGTTCGTTTTAACTTCAGGGTCGTCGAACAACTCCAAAGCAAGTAAAAGAGGCAACGAGTCCGCCATTTGTAAGATTTGTTTTGACTGTTTTGCTTTGGTTTATTTTGTATTTTCGCGCGAAACTTGAAACGTGATGGTCTGAAACAACCAACCGGAAAATACTGTTCCATTCGCCACACGGAATACCCGGAATTTGAAACCGGAATTTTTGGTCGAATGGAAAGCGCCCAGGGTCTCTCTCTCTCTCGCTCCAGGGGGCGGGAAGAAGAGAGACCCTGGGAACGAGGTTGGGTCCTTTCGAGGGTTCGCTTACCGTTTACTGTCCGCCATCTTTGTTTACAATGCTTCTATAGGCTTACATGAAGTAGTAACCTGCGCCATTGTCAGCGGTTGCGATTCCTCTGTTGCTAGGCAAAATGCTATGACCACTATGTACGAAGCTTACCTGAATTCCGCATCTGATTCGTCTACCGAAAGAAAACACAAATAAAACTGTGATTATAAAGCGTGAACATGACTTATTGACGATCAGAACAGTAGCAAATTTACGACAAAATCATCAACAAAAGGGAAACACTCACCTTCCATGATGGCGGCAGAGAGAGGAGAGACCGACGGAATGCTGGGACAGAAAGTAAGCGCGAGGACTGGTTCTTAATTGTTTTTATAGTGCACGGACTTCTTGGAAAATCCTGGTAAGTTAATTTATATCATTTCTGATTTTACCCTGTTAATTTTATAGGGGGTCAGTTGGGGGGTCAGTAGGGGGTCAGCAGACCGGGGATCAGCGTTTTGTCGAAACCCGAAAAAACTACATGGCATTCATGTACTTACTATAGACTATCTATATGCAAAAGGGGGGCCAATTTGATTTTTTTCAGCTTTGCCGAAGATTTGCAATATTTGTTTGATTCTTGCACGGATCTGCTCTTAAACTTCGTAGTCATAAAACGTTATCTTGATTAAAAGCTAAAATATTTAGATAGGTTAGCGTAACAGCGGAGGTCCCAAGTAATAGCTAATTGTATTGACCCCAGCGTTTGGGTTTGTTTATAGCCATTTCAAAGAGTTATGAAGAACCATAATTTATGCCTCATTAATAGACATTTCAAAGTGCTCTATCTTATATCTACCTTCTTTGTCGTACCTTTTAAGCCTAAAGTTACGAATTGGCACTCACCGGGCTTTCAATTTGTTGTTTTTAAAACAACTAGCCTGAGAAAACTGAAGTCGTTTTGCGGCGCCACCACCGGGCCCCCTGCGAAACGGACGTCTGAGAAATGAGCGCCAAAATCCCGTACTTGTCACGTATAACCGCTACTCAAATACTCTTGCGGCACGCGTGGATCACGCGCGAACACAAACTTGAAAAAACAACATCTCCTCCGTCTAGAATATTTTATAGTTTGAATGATTTTCGAATACAAAACATCAGTGGCGTATGAAAAAAAGCCTGACTTGAAAGTCAAAATATCAAAAATTATGTAGACATTTTGAATTCTGCGATGCAACGGAAATTTGGGCTGCGAAATATAAATCTGGTTTTGTTTACAAAAGATCGCTTTCCAGACCAATTCTTGAATGACAAATACAGGAAAAAGGACAACAAATTCTCTCAGTCGAAAGTTTTATTTAAATATCTATCAGACTACTCTCAAAAGCAAAACGCATTACATGAATGCATCTAGGAAACTGTCCACGCAAGCGAATTTTTTGCACAATCGCTTGACCGAATGTGGCCGAGTTTTCTAAACATTTCACAAAATCTATTGATAAGATAAAGAAACTTAACAATCAATGAAATGTTTCTTACATAGTAAATCCACATTTTAAAATGTAATTTCCTTCACCGTTTTCCAAGAATACATGAGAATTCTTAATAAAAGTCTGCCGCTTCGAGTGTGATGCGAACGGAAAGCCCGAGAAGATATTCGACGAGCTGTGTTCCTGTTTTGAGATAGGTGATACTTTTTTCGTAAATGAAGGCACAGCCGAATTAGTTTTAGATGGCGTACTTACGATGCAGGTACGATCAAAACCCAGTTGACGTTTTTAATATTGCGTAGAAGACCCTTCCTCTTTTTGAGTACGCGAAGACACGTCTTGCACCTGACTTCGGACCCGCCTGACAAATTCACTTTAAACGGCAATTCATTTATTAAATGAAGACACTCTTCTCCGCTCATTGATCTCACATGTTGTATGTATCGTGACGATAACACACAACAGAAATCTGTGGTGGATATATTCTTCCCGTCATCTTAAAAACAGCATACGCGCGTGATCCACACGTGCCGCGAGAGAAATTTGTTTAAACCAATCAGAAGCACTACCCAGATCTGGGTATTTTTTTTATTTTTTGTTTTTTAACATTGGGGTTTATAACATTGTAGCTTAAAGAATAGTGTCCCGGCTGGAATATCGTGTTTTTATTATTCTGGCCAGGATCTTGTTAAAATAGGGAGCTTTAGATTTGAGTATGAGTACGACTTTTGAATTTAAAGCTAGTCACATCCCCGGAGCTCTCGGTCCTTCCTGTTGCTGACCAGAAGATAAGGATATTCTAGTTATAACATTGATGGAATAAATGGTTGTCTAGAGCACGCGAACCACGTTTAAAAAGTCGTATCGTCGTACTCAATCTCGTACTCGTAGTCTGATCTAAAGTCCACTATTATCTTGACAAAGAAAGGAAAAATCGCCAAAACTAACGAATGAAAAGAAATACGAACTAACGATAAAATGATGGCTAAAAAAATAGCACCAGATTGTCAATCTCGATTTTTTTGCCTGCCTGCCTGAAATCAAAGTTTTAAAATTAGGAAGCTTTGAAAGCTCCAGTTGCGAAATTGGTCCATATACAAAATATATTAAATCAGCACGAAAACCACCTCCTAGTTTTCATTTTTTAGTCTCTTTATGATGCAAATATGGAGTCTTGTTCCATCGAATGCTTGATAAAAACAGTAAATGTATGATTGAAAATCGAAAAAATTGTCATTCCTAGACCAACATGAACACAAAGATCACATTATATAACCCATTTGCAATGGCCAACTAATGCGAACTTTCATGGGGGCCCGGAATGGGGGGTACTTGCTAGAATCTTAAATGAAATGTCAGTTTATTCAATAGGTGGAATTAACTTTTCTGGGTCAAGTAATTAGAAATGGAAGTAAGCGAATTTTTAAAATATAATCTGTTAGATATTTTAAAGGATTTTTGACCCGGTTAAACATCCACTTATGTGCATCACATTTTCAAGTTTGCCAAAATTCTCATCCATTTTCACTTTCACCTTTTGTTCATTTTAATTGTTTAAAAAGTATTGCTTGGTTTCGTATACTCTTATTATGTTTTAAGCTTCTCGGCATCATGCTTAGAATCAAGGAAATATATAGTGGCTTATTAAATTTCCCGTTGATTCCATTGTCAAGGCCTATGAATTAATGTTTCGAGTCTTGACCAATAAAAACAGATATCTGATTTATCTGCAGGTGAAACAAGTTATAATTTGGTTTTCGGTTCACTTTATAGGTTTGACAGAGTGACTTAATGGCTATGAAAAATAGAAAGCTTTTAGTTTTCCATAGTAATTGCATTCGACTAATTTGCAAAAGCGTATACTTCATTGGCTTGTTTGTATTAGCAGTGTTTCGACTTAATAAATAGAATGCGCTCAGTTGCTCCTATAGGTAACAGATGAAAAGCAATCGTTGCTTGTGGAAAGGAACGGAACGCTCAGAATGGCAACAAACGTAAACGAAACAACACATGAAACGCAATCGTCAAGCTGCTCAAGCCCGGGGAAATTCATAGCAGAAAGAATGGGAAAAACACTCGCTTACTGCCTGATTCTTGTTATTTCACTAGTCGGCAACTCCTTTATTTCAATAATTGTCTTCAAGACGAGAAATATGAGGAAAACAATTAACTATTTCATCGTTAATATGGCCGTGTCCGACCTGTTGTATCCGATTTTGGTTATTCCGCGGATCTTAATAGGACTGTACGTCGACTCTTGGCTCATCGATGGCCCAATTGGTCAGGTCTTGTGCAAGCTTCTTTCATTCTTACAGTATGTTATGGTTGCTGTGTCTATTCAGAGCCTGGTTCTGATCGCCGTCGATCGATTTGGAGCTGTGTTATTTCCTCTCCGTCCTCCGCTCATTACTTCAAGGCTGTGCCTCCTTCTTATACTCGCCACGTGGATCGTCGCAATGATTATCTACTGTCCTTATTTGATCATTTTCAAACTTTTTCACTACCAAGGAAAACTGGTGTGCCAAGCCGCTCCTGTTAAGTCCTGGTCTCACCGATACTACTTTTTAACAATATTTTTTGTCCTAAATTATATGCCTTTTGCCTTGATGATAATACTTTACACAACAATCTTCGTAAAACTTAAATCACAGAAGATTCCTGGTAGTCAATCGACCATTGCTGAGAAACAACGCTTGAAAAGACACAGAAACGTACTGAAAATGGTTGTTACTATCGTGTTTGGATTTGCATTATGCTGGGTGCCTGTCAATACTTTATTTTTTGTCTTTGTCTTGGAAAAAACAACTCAATGGTCTTGTGGCTTTGCGCAGTACGTCTTCATTGCTTTTTTCATGTCCCATGCAAATTGCGCCGTCAACCCTATCATATGTTTCGTGTTCAGCGGAAATTATCGTCAGGGTCTTAAGAATCTGCTAAGCTGTTTCGCCAATCTGCGAGAATAGTTATAATTCAAATTTACAACATTTTTCCCTTTTCCCCTTATACACAGCACCGAACTCGACGATCATGAGCCGGGTGGTAAACTAGTTTAGTTACCGAGTAATATATAATATGGCGCCATTTTTAAAAGCTGTCTTTGCCTTCTTGCATCAAGGAATTCGAAATTGAAATTGAATTGTTATTGAAAATGGAGCAGATGTACAATATAATTTTAAGTAAATTATGTTTTTTTTAAAGTGGGATTGACACATGGATGTGGCTGGTACGTGAACTAAAATTATTTTTGTGTGCGCAATCATCACTGACAATATCGCCGTTCTTAACAATTCCCCGGGTACAATCAGAAGAAAACACTTTCTTTTTGTTAAACATGTTTTTACCGTGTAGCATGAAATTTCTGCGGGTTTAAATTTGTGCGCGCACAAAATCTCTAGCAAAATAATACTCCTCAAAAATGTATTCCCTTCAATGTAAACTTGCGTTTTTGGGACGATATCGGACGTAAATAAGAACGATTAAAATATATTTTTAATAGAAAAGTACAGTTTTTTCAATAGTAATAACATTTTTTCTTGATCATGTTTGATTTTGTTGTTGCGTCAGTTCTTTAGGGCAGTGCTGTATCACCTTTGATTATTTAATAGAATTTAGTGAAATGTCTCAAGTAGAGCGTACTGTAACTTAACAATTAATGAAAGTTGAAAATATCAAGTTTCCAAATTCCTTGTTAATGTTTTGCTGCTTGAACACGAAATCGCAAAAATGAGTACCCAGCAGAAATTTCAGTTATCTCGAACCGCAAAAAAAATGTTCCCGCAATGGCTACACGGTAGCACGAAAGTGCTAATTGGGAAAACCGTAAATAGAAGAAGATGACATAAGAAACGTTTAAAAATGCCATTGACTGGTGGAATCTGACCATTTGGCTATGTACTAGCGTGGTCTAGGATTGAACACGGGGGCTACCGTGTTGCAAATCCATCTAGTGGTCAGAGAGAAGGACTTGGACTTGAAATTACTAGGCCACGCTGCCTCTCAAAAGGCTATAGCAACATGTGTAGGTACCATAAACTACTATTATTTTACAACCACAACTTCAACCAGTAACTGGATTTTTACCTGGATTTTATTAATTATTGTTGCGTGCGGAGATAAATTTAGCTAGCTTTGCATGTGTAATTCAAATAGGGAACGATGGACGCTGAGTTTGCGTGAACTGAGTCGCACTCGACTTTTGATTGATTTATTTCTTTATTAAATATACTTCTACATCTATTTATTAAATTGTATTTCACCTTAGGATGTGATAATTTATTTACTTGTCATGCAGCTGAATAGAAAGCAAATGCAAGCTTCTTATTTCAGGTACTCGCCAGTGCCGCTATTATTTTTCCTATTCAAAATTATAAATACTTATTGTAGGCTCTGGGGTAAAGAAAGATTGTTGTCGTTGTTGTTGTTATCATAGAAGTGTGCGTTTGCCTTCTATTCAGCCGCTTTCCAGTCGATCTCTTGTTAGGGCACAGGGTCCAGATAAGCTCTAGTCGAGTTGATTGTAAAAACGCTTTGAACCCCTTACATTGTAAACTAAATCCTTGCTTTGTACAATAGATAGAGCTGCACTGGACTCTGTGGCTAAGCTAAAAATCTCGTACGATTTATCATTAAAACAAAAACAATAGTTGAAATTTTGTCTAACCTCATTGTGAAGGATAAAATGATTGAGTCTAGCAGTGATGGTGGAGTCATTAGCGACCTTTAGATTTGATTACGAGTACGAAATCGAGTACGAGTACGACTTTGGAATTTCGAGATAATTGTATTCACCGAACTGTAACTCCTTCCTGTTGCTGACTAACACGTAAATAAACGTTAGGGATAAGATTGGTGTGATAATTAATTATATGAGGCACACGAATTTGGTTTGAAAACTCGTACTCGTACTCAATCTCGTACTCGTAGTCCAATCTGAAGGTCGCTATTGTCAAGGATAAAACGGTCGAGTCTAGCAGTGGTGGTGGAGTCATTAGAGACCTTTAGCATCAGGTTTTTTATTGGAGACCGCAAACCGCAAACTGCAGTTTGCTCGTGCCGCCATGTTGTTTTTCGTCTAGTCGAAGTGCTATACTTTCATTGCCCAAAAAATATGAATTATTCATTGATTTTAGTTCAAAAATCTAACTAGAATATTGCAAGCGGGTATTAAAACCTATTTCTTGCCTTTATACCTGAGACTGTAAAATTTTTAATGGCAAAAAACCTTGCCGTTTCACTTACCGCTGGAAGCCCTTCCTGCCGTTCAAACGTGAACTGCGAACTGCAAACGTGACCGCGACACCGTGGTCACGTGACATCCCCAGGTTTGCCGTTTGCCGTTGTCCACGAAAAACCTGATGCTAAAGGTCTTTATTGTCAAGGATAAAATGGTTGAGCCTCAGCAGTGGTGGTGGAGTCAATGCAAGGATAAAATGGTCGAGTCTAGCATTGTTGGTGGAGTCATTGTCAAGGATAAAATGGTTGAGTCTAGCATTGTTGGTGGAGTCATTGTCAAGGATAAAATGGTCGAGTCTAGCATTGTTGGTGGAGTCATTGTCAAGGATAAAATGGTTGAGCCTCAGCAGTGTTGGATGAGTCATTGTCAAGGATAAAATGGTTGATTCTAGTAGTGGTGGTGGAGGGATGTCGGCTGAACTGGTATGGTCTA
>JAJLRJ010000003.1:48358488-48475988 GCA_024195265.1 Dendrophyllia cribrosa
ACATGCAACTGTAGGAAAAAAGAAGAATGTCCACTGGATGGGGAATGCCTGGTGAGCGAGGTCGTGTATCAAGCCACGGTAAAAACACAAGACGCACAAGAGACATACATTGGCCTAACAGCAAACCAGTTTAAGGCAAGATACCGAAACCACCAGATGTCATTCAGGCACGTTAAGAGGAGAAACGAGACCGAGCTCAGCAAACACCTGTGGAAGCTGAAGGATGACAACAAAAAATTCACAGTCACGTGGAAGATTGTCGCAAAAGCAAAGCCATACACGAACCTTACTAAACGTTGTAACCATTGTAACACTGAAAAGTTTTTTCTGATCACTAAGCCGCACATGGCAACGCTAAACAGGCGCAATGAGCTAATTTCGACATGTAGGCACCGGCGGAAGTTCATTCTAAGGTACAGTTCAACGTAGCGCATATCCAATTTTGTAAATTTAGCGCGAGCACTTAGAGTGTCTTAGGTTTTGAAAGCGCGCGCGCTGCCCATATCATCACGCGAGCATACCGTTATATTATTTCAACCATTGAAACCGTTCCCATCACGTGCTTATTTAAACCGCTTTCATCACGCAATAATACTGTTGATGTAGACTTAACGGTTCAGTGTAAAATGGAGTTTAACTGAGGAGTGGGTCACCTCTTCGGTGGCCTACGAAACAGTTCTGTATTAAACGTCCATCCACTCAAGATCTGAGTAGTTTACCTACTAGTATAACCCGCTCCTTCACCGCAAGTAGAGCACTATCTTGGCTTCGCCGGTGAACATTTAACTGAAACTTATATATATATATATATGAACTTAAATGAACTTAAATGAACTTAAACCAGTCAAACCAGTTTGAACTTAGCACAAATGAACTTAAACCAGCCAAATAAAGAATAAATAAACACAAAGTGAAAACCATAAAAATTGTCCTGATCGGGATTCGAACCCGCGTCTCCGACTTTCTAGCTGCGTCGATGTGTTAACCACTACACCACCAGGACGACCACGCAATAACGCAGCCGAACTTTAGGCTTTATGGCTCACGGGCGTCCCGAACAATTTTCAGTGTTTTCATAAATAACACAAATGAACTTAAACCAGTCAAATAAAGAATAAATAAACACAAAGTGAAAACCTTAAAAATTGTCCTGATCGGGACAACATCACACATGAAAATGGTATGAAAGCGTGCGAACACTACATGCGTGTCAACAAATATGACGAAAACAGGAAAACAACTATCCTAAAGTTTATAAAGCTGGTGCTCACATGCAACAACCTGACGTTCCAAGGAAACCATTACGTTCAACAAACAGGAACCGCTATGGGTACCAAGATGGCCCCTACATACGCAAATCTTTATATGGGACTGCTAGAGGAACAACTATTAGAGCATACCACCCTGAAACCATTGGTGTGGTTCAGATTCATTGATGATATATTTTTCATTGATGATATATTTTTTTTCTTTTTGTGTCCTGATCAGGACAATTTTTAAGGTTTTCACTTTGTGTTTATTTATTCTTTATTTGACTGGTTTAAGTTCATTTGTGTTATTTATATTCGTCTAAAAGGCCTAGAAGCCTTCCAGTCAGCTCCTGTGAAAACACTGAAAATTGTTCGGGACGCCCGTGAGCCATAAAGCCTAAAGTTCGGCTGCGTTATTGCGTGGTCGTCCTGGTGGTGTAGTGGTTAACACATCGACGCTAGAAAGTCGGGGACGCGGGTTCGAATCCCGATCAGGACAATTTTTAAGGTTTTCACTTTGTGTTTATTTATTCTTTATTTGACTGGTTTAAGTTCATTTGTGTTATTTATATTCGTCTAAAAGGCCTAGAAGCCTTCCAGTCAGCTCCTGTGAAAACACTGAAAATTGTTCGGGACGCCCGTGAGCCATAAAGCCTAAAGTTCGGCTGCGTTATTGCGTGGTCGTCCTGGTGGTGTAGTGGTTAACACATCGACGCTAGAAAGTCGGGGACGCGGGTTCGAATCCCGATCAGGACAATTTTTAAGGTTTTCACTTTGTGTTTATATATATATATATATATATATATTTATTTTTCACATGGCTCGGTTTTCTTTGTTTTATTCAGGTGAATAAATTTAATATCCCCTAACAATTATCAACTGTCTGAAAAGCAGGTGGCGGCTTTGATTGTAACAGGGGAGTGCGGGGCTGAGTTATTCCCCTGTAGTTATTCCCCTGCAGTTATTCCCCTGTAGTTATTCCCCTCCAGTTATTCCCCTCCAGTTATTCCCCTCGAAACATCAAATACACTACAATATTATTGCACCAAATAACACTAACATTTTATTGAATTCCTTTCCTCAACCTCTCCCTGTGTCACTATTTCAATACCACGTCGCGATACTTCAACCTTCTTGCTAGTCTCACCCACTTCATTAGTGTACTCACTCCGCTTTAGTTCTTCGAATAATTCTGTCACTGTTTCCTCGACATCTAAACCATCCAAATTATCCGCTGGCAAATCCAACAAACTTTCATCTTTGCAAGACGACTGAATAGAACCAGAAAAACTGTTTTGGGTGATGAAAATATCATCATCGGAGTCCGATTCGCTCATACTTCGACATCAGCTCAACTAGATCAAGCGTAATCCACAATGCAAATTACAACACGAGGCAAACTACTTACATATTGAACTCAGACCTGACAATGTTGTTTTCGCAATTTTTCACGCACATGTATGTAATGTAAGACCCTAGAGACTACATATATTTGTTTCTTTACAAAACTCCATCAAGCTGTTTTGCCGACATCTTAAACAAAAGTGCATTATCTACAAAAACCTCACCAATGTGAAAAATAATGCAAATTACAACACGAGGCAAACTACACTTTAAATACCTATTCAACTCATACCATGACAATGTTGTTTTCGCAATTTTTTACGCACATGTATGCAAGTCCCTAGAGACTACCATGATATCTTTGTTTCTTTACAAAACTTCATCAAGCTCTTTTGCCGACATCTTAAACAAAAGTGCGTTTTTTAGAAAACCTCACCAGTGTGAAAAATAAGCATTTTATCGGCCTTTCACTCGGGGATATCAGATTTATTCACCTCTGGTTCCGCCCTCGGGCTACGCCCTCGGGCGGAACCAGAGGTGAATAAATCTGATATCCCCTCGTTTCAGGCCGATAACCCTTACATATATATATATATATATAGAATTTTCACTTGTAAAACAATAAGCTCCGACTCCAGTCAAGACTTTTGACAGATTTATTCTCAACGTTTCGGCCTCACGGCCTTCTTCAGGAGAATTATTGCATTATGGCTTGCTTACAACATTTCAAAATTTGCTATTAACGGAAATGCGGTTCGTTGCAAATACGAACTCGCATACGATTAATGACAATTAAACCTTATTGGCTGCAGCGCGCATTTGAATAATGTAATGGAATAAAACAAACCGACATGCGCGCGCGCGTGCACAAAATGTTAACTGCTTAAGACTGGCCGTTTATGGCAGGTTTTATACGTGCAATCCATAAATTTTCCCTCGCACGCCTTGTCTCCGTATCGTGTCGTCTGACTTTTTCAACCACAGTTAGTTTAAAGTGCTGTAACCCACACGCTCTGAAGTGTCTAACTGTTGGGATGTTTTTATTACCGGTACTGATATCCGAACGGTGTTGATTTGCACGTGTTCATATGCAGTTAGATGTTTCCCCTACATACTGTTCTTTACATTGCATGCAGGTGATCACGTAAATCACGTTTGTTGTTCGGCAGGTGATGTTTTGATGTATTTGAAAGGTTTCACCGGTGTTTTTACTTTTGATGGTTTGTGTAAACTCTCCATAATGCTTGCATGACAAACACCTTGGGTCAGAATTACACGGACAGAATCCGGGTTGATTTTTGCTGTTGGGTAGGGTTGTCTTGTGTGTGCGTGCGAAGTTAATTTTCAAGTTTCTGTTGTTTTGAAAACTACGGCTGCAAATTGGGCATGTACTGGCTGGAGGCTCTGGTATGGCGATGTTGTTAAGTAGTTGTGCGTGGTGGTCAGGCTCCGCTGGTAATCGTTTACTGGTGAGTAGGTCCGAGAGGTTTCTCCCTTTGCGAAAAGAGATCAATGTTGGGTCACGGAAGACCTCCTTACATCTTTGTGAAGCGTGCAATATGGCTTGGTATTCTTTGATGATCTTGTTCAAACATCCGAGCGCTGGATTATAGGTGACTACGAGTGGTACCCGCTCCGTGTTGTTCTTTTGATTCTCCATGTGTAGCGCATCACTCCTGGACGTTTGTCTTGCCTTTGCAATTGACTCTTTAATGTGTTTGCGTTTGTAACCCCGGTCAAGTAAGATGTTGAAAAGTTCACGCGCTCGTGTTTCGAAGAAATCATTCTCCGAGCAGATGCGGCGGAGTCTAAGAGCCAAACTGTATGGGATGGCAGCCTTAGTGTGGCGCGGATGACAGCTAGTCCAATTTAGGTACTGGTGGGTGTCCGTGGGTTTGGTGTAGAGATCCGTTTTGATCTTGCCGTTATCAAGGATGACCTGTACGTCAAGAAAGGGGATGGTACTTGAAGATACTGTTTGTTCAAATTTTATGTGTGGATCAAACCTGTTGCAAGTATCAAAGAATTGTTGAAGTTTGGTTTTACCAAATGTCCAGAGGAAAAATATATCATCAATGAATCTGAACCACACCAATGGTTTCCGGGTGGTATGCTCTAATAGTTGTTCCTCTAGCAGTCCCATATAAAAACATCTACTTTGTACCGAAAATCCATAAACCACAACATCCATAAACCCATAAATCCATAAACCACAACATCTACTTTGTACCGAAAATCCATAAACCACAACGCCCACCACCGGCGCGGCCTATCTGCAACACTATTAACTCCGCTACGGCTAACATCTCCAAATGGGTAGATGGCCAACTCCAGCCACTGGTACAAAATCTACCATCTTACCTCAGGGACGATAATCACTTTCGAAGAAAAATAAACGAAATTAACAACAACCAAACATTACCTGCAGATACCTTATTAGTCACATGGGATGTCAAATCATTATACACCAACATCACACATGAAAATGGTATGAAAGCGTGCGAACACTACATGTGTGTCAACAAATATGACGAAAACAGGAAAACAACTATCCTAAAGTTTATAAAGCTGGTGCTCACATGCAACAACCTGACGTTCCAAGGAAACCATTACGTTCAACAAACAGGAACCGCTATGGGTACCAAGATGGCCCCTACATACGCAAATCTTTATATGGGACTGCTAGAGGAACAACTATTAGAGCATACCACCCTGAAACCATTGGTGTGGTTCAGATTCATTGATGATATATTTTTCCTCTGGACATTTGGTAAAACCAAACTTCAACAATTCTTTGATACTTGCAACAGGTTTGATCCACACATAAAATTTGAACAAACATTATCTTCAAGTACCATCCCCTTATATATAAACACAAAGTGAAAACCTTAAAAATTGTCCTGATCGGGATTCGAACCCGCGTCCCCGACTTTCTAGCGTCGATGTGTTAACCACTACACCACCAGGACGACCACGCAATAACGCAGCCGAACTTTAGGCTTTATGGCTCACGGGCGTCCCGAACAATTTTCAGTGTTTTCACAGGAGCTGACTGGAAGGCTTCTAGGCCTTTTAGACGAATATAAATAACACAAATGAACTTAAACCAGTCAAATAAAGAATAAATAAACACAAAGTGAAAACCTTAAAAATTGTCCTGATCGGGACACAAAAAGAAAAAAAATATATCATCAATGAAAAATATATCATCAATGAATCTGAACCACACCAATGGTTTCAGGGTGGTATGCTCTAATAGTTGTTCCTCTAGCAGTCCCATATAAAGATTTGCGTATGTAGGGGCCATCTTGGTACCCATAGCGGTTCCTGTTTGTTGAACGTAATGGTTTCCTTGGAACGTCAGGTTGTTGCATGTGAGCACCAGCTTTATAAACTTTAGGATAGTTGTTTTCCTGTTTTCGTCATATTTGTTGACACACATGTAGTGTTCGCACGCTTTCATACCATTTTCATGTGTGATGTTGGTGTATAATGATTTGACATCCCATGTGACTAATAAGGTATCTGCAGGTAATGTTTGGTTGTTGTTAATTTCGTTTATTTTTCTTCGAAAGTGATTATCGTCCCTGAGGTAAGATGGTAGATTTTGTACCAGTGGCTGGAGTTGGCCATCTATCCATTTGGAGATGTTAGCCGTAGCGGAGTTAATAGTGTTGCAGATAGGCCGCGCCGGTGGTGGGCGTTGTGGTTTATGGATTTTCGGTACAAAGTAGATGTTGTGGTTTATGGATTTATGGGTTTATGGATGTTGTGGTTTATGGATTTTCGGTACAAAGTAGATGTTTTTATATGGGACTGCTAGAGGAACAACTATTAGAGCATACCACCCGGAAACCATTGGTGTGGTTCAGATTCATTGATGATATATTTTTCCTCTGGACATTTGGTAAAACCAAACTTCAACAATTCTTTGATACTTGCAACAGGTTTGATCCACACATAAAATTTGAACAAACAGTATCTTCAAGTACCATCCCCTTTCTTGACGTACAGGTCATCCTTGATAACGGCAAGATCAAAACGGATCTCTACACCAAACCCACGGACACCCACCAGTACCTAAATTGGACTAGCTGTCATCCGCGCCACACTAAGGCTGCCATCCCATACAGTTTGGTTCTTAGACTCCGCCGCATCTGCTCGGAGAATGATTTCTTCGAAACACGAGCGCGTGAACTTTTCAACATCTTACTTGACCGGGGTTACAAACGCAAACACATTAAAGAGTCAATTGCAAAGGCAAGACAAACGTCCAGGAGTGATGCGCTACACATGGAGAATCGAAAGAACAACACGGAGCGGGTACCACTCGTAGTCACCTATAATCCAGCGCTCGGATGTTTGAACAAGATCATCAAAGAATACCAAGCCATATTGCACGCTTCACAAAGATGTAAGGAGGTCTTCCGTGACCCAACATTGATCTCTTTTCGCAAAGGGAGAAACCTCTCGGACCTACTCACCAGTAAACGATTACCAGCGGAGCCTGACCACCACGCACAACTACTTAACAACATCGCCATACCAGAGCCTCCAGCCAGTACATGCCCAATTTGCAGCCGTAGTTTTCAAAACAACAGAAACTTGAAAATTAACTTCGCACGCACACACAAGACAACCCTACCCAACAGCAAAAATCAACCCGGATTCTGTCCGTGTAATTCTGACCCAAGGTGTGCGTCATGCAAGCATTATGGAGAGTTTACACAAACCATCAAAAGTAAAAACACCGGTGAAACCTTTCAAATACATCAAAACATCACCTGCCGAACAACAAACGTGATTTACGTGATCACCTGCATGAAATGTAAAGAACAGTATGTAGGGGAAACATCTAACTGCATAAGAACACGTGCAAATCAACACCGTTCGGATATCAGTACCGGTAATAAAAACATCCCAACAGTTAGACACTTCAGAGCGTGTGGGTTACAGCACTTTAAACTAACTGTGGTTGAAAAAGTCAGACGACACGATACGGAGACAAGGCGTGCGAGGGAAAATTTATGGATTGAACGTATAAAACCTGCCATAAACGGCCAGTCTTAAGCAGTTAACATTTTGTGCACGCGCGCGCGCATGTCGGTTTGTTTTATTCCATTACGTTATTCAAATGCGCGCTGCAGCCAATAAGGTTTAATTGTTTAATCGTATGCGAGTTCGTATTTGAAACGAACCGCATTTCCGTTAATAGCAAATTTTGAAATGTTGTAAGCAAGCCATAATGCAATAATTCTCCTGAAGAAGGCCGTGAGGCCGAAACGTTGAGAATAAATCTGTCAAAAGTCTTGACTGGAGTCGGAGCTTATTGTTTTACAAGTGAAAATTCTACAAAGACTTTCAATACTCCAAGATCGCGCAAGTGATCCTCCATTCCAGGGCTCAGAGGAGCATTGTTTGAGGGACCAATCACAAGTCTTCAAAACAAATATATATATATATATATATATATAAATTCTTAAACTTGATTTGAATGTATTTCAGAGAGCGCTCAACTCTTAGAGGAGCATTGACAATTATAATAAACTGGTTTAAGACTTCAGAGGTAATTCATCGTTTTATTACTAATAAAACGATGAATCTGAAACCAGTTTATTATAATTATATATATATATATATATATATATATATATCTATCTATCTATCTATCTATTATAAGAGCCATATTTCTCAAGGTTAACTGTATTCGGTATTTTAACGAACATGAGAACTCAGAAAAAGGGTCGTCCAAATGACCGAATCAGTGCTCTAACTACTGAGCTACGGAAAGACGCGTGGGCAGCTGCAATTAGGTAATTCCTTACGATTCAAAAGACCCGGAAAACACTTGAGGCAAGTTAAATTGATTCCTCTGTATAGTATTACGCATCAGTTCTGCTCATATCGCGCATATCCCTAGGAAAACGAGTAAAAAAAAAATGTTCTTGAGGATAACATGTAATCGACCATGTTAACAATCAGAATAGAATTCGAAGAGGATGGCTCCAACATAATACAAACAGATGACGTTGTAGTACCATGTTTTTCTAACTTACCAAGCACACAGTAACCCCACTTTCTGTCTAGTTCAAACACTTTAGTCACAGAACACCATTTCTTGACCGCATTTTGATCTACGCATGTCCAGTAAGCCACACCCTTGTAAACAAAGGGAAACTCACAGCAAGCTCCCTGGGAATTTCCACCGATTGTGGGAACACCATCTTTACAGTCTCAAATACAAAAAATGAAAACAAAAGTTCAGCCACGTTTAAAAACAACTATTACATATTAAAGATAAGAAAAAAGAATGAACTTCTACATAATGAGCTGTAATTTCCTGTGTACTTTAATATATCTATACATCTATTTCTATCTACCACTGAAATTAATTATAGGTAAAATGAAACTGCAATGGAGCTATTGCAAGGATAAAAACTATTTGCATTTATTAATAAACGATTACCCCGCATTAACCAGTTTCTTTTTCTAAAATCAACGGTACAAATGGGAGTATGACCTTTTGATGTTTAATTTCTCAAACTCATTAATATTTCATGACGAGGACACAAAGGAAATCACTACCGTGAAGGAGGTTTGGATACCCGGTCTTAATTTGTATAGAATTTGGCGACTTTTTTTCTTCGTATTTAATGATCAGTTTGAGAAGCTATATCAAACACTCGAAAGAGTGTTTCATCAGGTATCCAAACATCTCGAAGTGGGTTAAAAATCCTCGGCTGCGCTTTGTTTTTCAACCCACTTCTCGGTGTTTGGATATCCTGATGAAATAGAAAAAATAACGGCGATTAACCGTACTATTACTTCAACATTGCATTACCGTGAATATCGATCTTTGGATGCTGATTCTTGACATACCCTTTTCCGCTCTGTTTCCTACAACACTGTTCAAGACATTGTTCGGTGCAGAATTTGGAACACTTAGCGGGACAAGCTACGTTTGATCGAACACTAAGCATCGCTGATGGAGGTGGGTTTAAATCCTCAAGTGGAAGAGGCTTTGATGATTTGGCTGCCATTTTGCAGCATTGTGGTGGACATTTTTCAGGGCAGCCCCTAGAATCGCAATAGATCGGGCAGGGTATGGTGACCTTGTATGATGAAATGGTACGAGTCCAAGCTTGGGGTGTCTTGGCACAACATATCTCTGGACAGAAGCTGGAGCAAAAGCTTGAGCAGGTCTGTGGACAGTACACTGGCGCAGGAGGTGGACTGGGGGCATACGAAAGAGGAAGTTTGCAGCAGCGGACGGGGCAGTCTGGGGCACACAATGTGGCGCAAATAAGTGGGCAAGAGGAATATGTCTTCTGAGTCTGTGGAGATTGTCGAGCCTGACAAAGTCAAAACAGGAAATAACATGAACTTAATGAGGCTAGCTGGTGGTATTTTTAGAAAGTGATAATGAAAACGAGCTGTCAAAACTACCCCAATTTAAAACGACGTATCTTTGTCCTCCGCGAAATGCTTATAGAACACTAAGATGAACATATCAAGTGAATTTTCGAAGAAAAATTAAACCATAATCAGAGTTTGAACGAGGTTTTCAAGACAGAAAGTGCGATAAACTTGAAAAAAATAGCCCAATTTTTTCAAGATGCAATCCATTTCTATCCTGACTATCTGCAGCCCAAGACACGTATTTTTACTCTTAGAGCACCAGTAGAATTATTTTAAACAAAACTGCACCATTAATTGTGGGTTTCCGCTGATATAAAGATGCCTTTTGACTTTTTAAAGTAACACTAAAAAAGGCGAAATCGCCCAAAAATGGTTATGAGTACCTGGAAGGATTGAGGTCCTTTAGTTTTTTGTGTTTCTTCTGTCCTGCTTTTCAATGCCTTCACACAACAGTAGTCTGGACACGTGTCAGTGCATTTATTATCACAGTCAGAAGAGCATGTTGGGAAGGCGATCTTTGGCTGAGGAACCGAACCAGGGGCGTCACCTATGGTATGAATAGATAAAATAATAGCGTTCCGCCCAGGTGACGTCATATTTGGCAGCATTGCATTGTGGGATCGAAATGCGGACAAATATTTCAAAATGGCTGCCTCGGAAACACCAGTTTTTGCGATTCCTGTACATGTTGAGGATAATTGTCGAGTTGTACCCAAGAACGGTGCTTCGTAGCACCTGCTTTTTTCGTAGCTTCCTGCATAGTTCTTGAATGTTTGTACGCATTTCAATCCCATGATGCTGCGCGAGTTTTCTATTTTTAGAAACTGGGGGAACGCTATTAATAATTTGTATACGTCTTGGGCTAATACATATTTATCGAATAAACTGTCTGTCCGATCAAATACTCATTACCAAATAATAAAACCATACACACTGATTAGTATTATAACCTTTCATGTTTCACGTGCCTTACTTTTTAGTTCGTAGTTGCTATGGCAACTACGAAGTTTAGAGGGCACTCGAGAGAGCGGTCGGCTGTTCATGTAAGCGAAATAGTATATCTTGAGCCCAACGTGTCTTTGTATTGTTGTCTGTTGGACACAATATTTTAGCTTACTTGAACAAGCTATCATCGTCACTTCCGCCGTATGCGTAAAGTTCCGGTGTATGCGTAAACTCTTTTTTGAACGTAGAGTGGTGTACGTTCAAGGCAGGTTTTTGAGAAGTTTTCTCACAGTTTGGCGCTGTTTCTTCGGTAAAGAACTTTCAAACTGTCACGACAGATTATTATTTCTCAGCCTTGTTGGAAAGCAAACATGATTATTGCCTCGCTATTTCTTCGAGGACTGCTTTGGTAAAAATTTATACGGCAACAAAGCAGGGAATTGTTGGCTGATTACTGTAACACTGTAGTACGTGACTGTGGATACAAGATATGATGAGACGGGCACCGCGGCAGAACGCACTGCGCATGAGTAGAAAACTGAGCATCCGGTAAATAACGCATTTCCGGTGACATACTGTAATCCCATGTAAATGTTGTAGTTAATTTTTTTATCTCAGGTAATTTTTATTTTTCCATTGTTTTTGGGTTTTGAATATATGCTGATGAATTTGAAACAAAGGAAAAACAAAAATTACCTGAAATAAAAAATGA
Source organism: Dendrophyllia cribrosa (assembly GCA_024195265.1). NCBI lineage: Eukaryota > Metazoa > Cnidaria > Anthozoa > Scleractinia > Dendrophylliidae > Dendrophyllia > Dendrophyllia cribrosa. Next base: position 48,370,159 of record JAJLRJ010000003.1, read on the forward strand.
ACTACAACATAAACAACATAAAACTCCCGTACCGCGAAGTTTGAAAACAAAAAGTAAGAGTTATAAAACAAAGGTAGAGAAAAAGTTTGTTTCGTTGAAAAGTTTTTTCATCGTTCAAGTTTCAAGCGTTTGCACCAAGGGGTTTGGTGTTTGCACCAACAACGAAATATGAACAAATAATTTTTGCATCGCATTTTTTCACAAAAAACAAGTCTTCACTCCATCTCGAAATGTATTCATGCAAGAACCGATCGTGTACGTAGCATAATTTTCTTCGGTTTTGGTCCTTTCATCATTGCATCTAGAAAATCTAGGTCTGTTGGTTCATGCAGAAGTGTTGTTTTATGCTGTTCGCATCGATGTTGACTGGTAGTTTAACGGACCGGAAGTGCTTGAAGTTTACGCATAAGCAAACGTTCTGCCGCGGTGCCTGATGAGACATTCCGACGTGTGATAAAAGAGATGAAGGAAAATTTCTTTGTGGACCTTGCTGCAATTGAAGGCAAAGAATTTTCGTTTTGATGTGTTTGTCGAAACATTCAACTACTTTTTGGTCTGACAATCCCCCAATTAAATTACCAGACTGCGTGTCGCCAAATGCTTTTTCTTTGTCTTCTTTTATATAAACATCTGGCGACACGCAGTCTGGCGAACAGAAAAGATGATTTTGAGATTGTTTCTGTTTATTACATGTAATAAACAAAAATCCACTGTGATGTCCACTGCAGTTTGCTCCCGATTTCTCAACTCAACAACAGTAACAGCAAAGACAAAATAGCACTACTTTCTGAGAAACAACTGCGAACTATCCGTACGGATCCGCTCGTTTCACTTAAATCCATAATTTGAATAAGTACTGTTGACTTGTTATTAGAAAAGCGTTTAGATGTTTCATGTAGTAATTTATTTCAGTAATTGTTTTTTTCTTGAAAGGGAAAAATAATGTAATTGTAACTGTAATTTGTCTTCGCCGACTTTCATTACGTCTCCTTCACCAAGGGTTCAAATCTACGCTCCTTCGTAGATCGTTTACTAAATTCTTCAAACGCCACGGTGCTATCATTGAGAAGTATGGCACTACACTACGGGAGATGGGACTAGCAATCCAGAATTGAGAGATACCGCCGTATCCTTTGTTATTTTAGATTTTTTATATCATCCTAGCGCCCATCGGCGTAGCGGAAAGATTTTGTCGGGGGGGGGGGGGGGGGGGGGGGGGGGGGAGGGGAGGGGCTGAACTTAATTTGCCCGAATGAAACTCGTGACGTCATGATCTTCTACATCTCGCATTCTTCGCACTTCACACGGTACCGATAAGATATATTTTACGAGACTTCGACGAAGACGTACTTTGAACGACCAGATACCAACCACACATACTGTCCTAAGCAAGATGGTCGCCAAATGTTATACTTAGTTTCAGTCCTTGCGCGGTCTACATTATCATTCCCACCTTTTGCGGACCACAACGCAAATTTGTCGTTCTATGACCCTATTTACATGGAAAGAGGATTACCCTAGTGCTAGGATGATCCTAGAAGGTTTATTTTGTTTACACGCGTAAATGTGGCATCCAGGATCAACTTTTATTTTCATTTGGTTTACGTGAAAAATTCGGCAGGATGGCCCAGGGCCGTAGCCAGAAAAAAAAAGTAAGGACTGAGGCAATATCCATGGTAATTGCTTGCTTACTTTCTCCTTCAAACAAAAAAACACATCTTACTTTCCCGAAAAAAACAAAAATGAAAAAATGACTGAGGCAAGTGCCCCGGTTTGCCTCATACTGGCTACGACCCTGTGGCCCCAGTACCTTTGAGTTCGGCGCGGTTGCAAAGCAAGACGGTGGGCGACAATAACAAAAGGGAAGATAACCTTGGGGCTCCCGAGGTCGTTTACATAGAGCTCGGATGATCCTAGCGCTAGGATGATCTTAGCGCTAGGGCCAAGTGCAACCCTTCGCATGTAATCTGAAAGTAGAAAACATGTTGCGCTCGGCATCCCCTTTCCATGTAAATAGGGTCTATGTCTGCTCACGCGGATGGCATCTTGTGGAGCTATCACATCAATGATGGAGTCAATGATTATTGATATATTCGATTTAGTATAGAGCTCGGTTAGAAAGTTAAGTGAGTAATGTGAGTTATGAAGTAATTATAAAAACAATTAATTTAAGACATTGAATCACAAAATAATTCAGTAATTTTTCTGTGTCTGTGGTGCCCGAATAGTCGACCAGTTTTGCTCGAATAATACTATATTTTTTACGACTGGGGTGGGGGGGGGGGGGGGGGGGGGTTCGGGGGGGGGGGGGGGCTGCAGCCCCCCAGCCCCTCCCCCTCGTACGCCTATGCTAGGGAAACTATTTAATTTCTAAATTGCTTCGATTCAGTTTGATGCAGGTGCGCGCGCAATATGCACGTGTTTGGCTTATTTAGTTGACGTGTGTGCTTAGTTCGTTATTTAACGTACTACATTTATTTTGCATTGTTTTCCTTACTAATATGTCTCACACTGTGGGTGGCTCCTCCTGAAATGTTCTGCAATTGGTATAGGATTTAATGGAGCCGAAACCTGCCCAATTGTGGAATCGCACACATTTTAGGCAATGCCATCCTACTGATGAACAGTTACGAAATTCAGATATGTTTAGTAGCCATATTTATTTGAGGTCTGTCCCCTTTGAATTATCTTTACGTATATGGTAGATAATATATATAGATAGGCTGAGCCTAACAACGTCGCTCTCTGAACAGAAAGTCGACGATAAACCTAACTGAGGTGAAAGGTCGGAAGCACAAGAATTAAGATTGACGACCGGGCTATTTTTCAATTTTAGCAATTCTCAAAAACAGAATTACGCGACCGTCTGCACAGTTCATTTAGACCGTACAAAAGTTCACAAAACAACTTTTTCTCCGTTTGGAATAACTAGTACGACTACTTTCCGAATAAAAATACACCTGTTGCTTATCAAAAAATTGCCCGAGAAACTGATTTGGAAATCAAAATTGCAAAAAATACACAAACATATTTGCATAAGACGACGCGAGTAAAGATAGAGCTAGTCTTGTTTTGTTTACATAAAATCGCTTTTCAACCTATGTAATGAATGAACAAACACATAAAAATAAACAACACAATCTTCTTTCGAAAATTTTTATTCATATCTCCATAAGTTTGTGTTTAAAAGCAAAACGCGTACCATTGATAACGCATCGAGGCCGAGCTGTCTTCGAATTTAAGCACGCTTTATAAACAATTATCCAAAACTAACAAGAACACAAAGAAAAAGTCAATTACAGATTGATATCAACATAAATTCCCATGGAAAAATATAATTTGTTTTACCTTTAAGAAATTCTTTACATCTCCGCTTCTTCAGTTCGAAATCCGTAGTGAGAAACATTTCCCCGCATTGCTCCCGCATTGATTAAAACGTATGAAGGTCCTCGAAGCAAGATTTTATCCCTTAAGGTCATTCCCTAGTATTGCATTGTGCATCACGTACTGCGCATAATTTCTTGCGTCATTAGCGCGCGCACGAGCGCGCGCACAGTCCGAACCAAGAAGGTTTCCTTTGAGGATAAGTTGGCCAATTGACTAAGAGATTGTTTTCTCCTAAACGAGCACGGTGACCCCTATTTTTTATTAATGTAATTTATTCGTTATAGGACTATAAAAATAATATTTTAAGCAGAAAAAAAGTTTAGTGGTAGAACTTGTATTAATTCTGTGTTAATCGCGTGAAACTCTGTATTTGGAGCCAATGAGGAGGATGTGGTGATGCCGAAGTGGTCCGATTCCCTTGCAAAATTTGTAAGACCAGGGAATTTCAAATGACTTCCCTGAAAGAATATTGCATAATCAAATAAATTAATGTTAAAATTCCAATAGTAATGATAGTTTCTGCAGGTAATAACAATCCCTTTCTCGACCTTCGAGTTTCGAGCATTCCTCGCGCAATTATAAAAAGTCGCTATAAATAACGGAGTACAGTGTAAAAACAAGCACGGTGACCCTCTATTTTTATTGCATTTTTTGAATGTTCTAAGCATGGTTATCAATCGTACCAAGTTTGAAAAAAAGTTCAGTATAAGATCCTTTTCGAGGGAATTACCCAAAAGCTTTTCTTTTTCCACTATAGCGGCTTTTGAGTATCCCTTAATTAGTATCCCTGTCTTGAGTAGCAAACCGCGAAAAAATGCAGGGAAATAACGACTGTAATTTGAACTGGTTTTCTCCGCTAAACACCGCAAAACATCAAAGTGTTTACCGAGCTGACGTGACATTCGGCCGTGTAGCCGCGCGAAAAGCAAAGCCTCGCTTTGGTTTCAAAACTGCTGAGATCCCGGATGTTGTGTGGCGTCAAATTGTAGAATTGCACACATTTTAGGCATCCTACTGATGAACAGTTACGACACAGAGATATATATATATTTTTAGCAACTACTGTGATTTGCAGTCTGTCCATTGGACTGTTTGCGACGTCATACGCGCCCGCGAGTTAGCCTTGCGCGACGCTCCGACCGACACACATGCCACGGACGCGCACCCGCAAAACATTCCGCTAGCCATGACCATGAAAAATGACGGGCATAGGTTCTATGAGTATGGAGCTCCGCAGCGGGCCTTCGGCCCGCAAGAGCTCCGCTATTAACCTATTGTATTATGCGCACTCTGCTTGGCCCATATTTTGTATATTTTTGTATTTGTTTTGTTCTTGTAATGTGCTATTATGATACTAACAAAAACATAAAAGAATGACAAGCCTAGCGTAACGTATTTAAGAGGTTTTCTAAAACATTAAAAGGTGGGTTTTCCTTACCGCCACAGTAACCCCACTGTTTGTCCACGTCATAGTTGTAAGTGGTGGCACACCAGGGTTTGGTGTCATCCTGAGTGGTGCACGTCGTGTACATTTTCCCCCCATAAATGAACGGAAAATGACAGCAGTTACCATTCGAGTTACCATCGTAACTCAGGAAGCAGGGCGCACAGAATCCCCACTGTTTATCTTCGTCATAATCACCCGTGATTGAACACCAGCGGTAGCCGCGCTCAGCTCTAGTGCAGCGATGTTGTGGAGTTCCTTGATAGGTAAATGGAAACATACAACAAGCACCATGTGATGTACCTCCATGCGTGGGCATGCAACCTACGTCAACGCAAACCAGAAAAGATATGTGATTGATTAATAATAACTTGACCTGCACGAGGAAGCACATATACCACACAAAATGCTGACCCAGATTTGTGGGAAGACTTCAAATATTAGGATCAATAATTGCATTGTTAAGGATTTGGGTGAAGCGTGATGTCTTAAACTGAACTTGAACTTAATATGCAATCTTTTCTTGCAAAGGGACGAACTCTGATGATACAAATTTTTGTGTTTCAGGTAATATAAATTTCGTTAGCTATTAAACAATTGTTACTTCCTTAAATGTTTGTAAAAATAAGTAATATACGATGAGTGGAACTTACCAGAAAATGGAATGAAAGGTAGGGTTGGTAAAGGAGGCAGTGTTGGTAAAGTAACCGAGGCTATTGTTGTTGGTTTAGTTGAAGGCTGTGGTGGTGAAGGGGTGCTTCGCGGTGGAACAGGAGGGGGAGGAACGGGGGAAGGTTTGCAAGGAGGTGATCCCGGAGAAATAGTAGTAGGGTAGGGAGGGCAAGGTGGAAGTGCTGTGTATTGAGGCTTGGGGACAGGCAGAGTAGTTGGTATGCAGGGACGAATTGAAGTTGTTAAGTTAGGGGTTCCAGTTACATACGGACGACAAGGTGGAAGAGTAACTGGAGGTTTACTTGTTGTTAGTTTGGTTGATGGAATGGGTGAAGGCGACGAGGTCACAGAAGGCTGAGTCTTGGGAGGTTGTGTTAGGATAGGGGGTAGCGGTGGTGTTGGCGGTGGTGGTGGTGTTGGCGGTTGCGGTAGTGTTGGCGTCAGTGGTGGTGGCGTAGTTGGTCTAGTGATAGACGGGGTTGCTGTTGAGCAGGGTCGCTGTGTCGTTGTGAAAGAACTGACTGATGGAACTTCAGGAGAACATGGTGGAAGGGTAGTTGAAATTTTAGTTGTTGTTGGTGGTGTAGGAGGTTGTGTTTCTGGTAGAGGGGGAGGGGAAGGGGCAGGGGGCAGAGGTGGAGGTGGTGGAGGAGGAAGAGGTGAAGGAGGTGGCGGGAGAGGAGGAGAGGAAGGAGGGGAATGTGGAGGAGGAGGAGGGGGTGGGGGAGGGGGAGGAGGAGCGGGAGGAGGAGCGGGAGGAGGAGCGGGAGGAGGAGCGGGAGGAGGAGCGGGAGGAGGATGGGGAGGAGGAGGGGGAGGAGGAGGAGGAGGATGTGGAGGAGAAGGAGAAGGAAAATGAGGAGGAGGGGGAGGAGGGGATGGAGGGGGAGGAGGGGAAGGAGGGGGAGAAGGGGAAGGAGGGGAAGGAGGAGGAAGGGAAGGAAGAATGATTGGAGGGGGTGGCGGTGGAGGTGGCTTAGTAGGCTGCACTGCTGGAGGCTTGGTTATTGTTGTTGGTCTCAGTGTCGTTGGCTTGATAGTTGAAACATCTGGATAATGCATACAAGCGAAATAAAAAAAATATCTGATTATTTAACATTTGCAAGTTCTCGAGAAATGAGACAATAATGCATATAAGTAATTGACAACAATAAGAAACAATTACAACAACAGCAAAACAAACAAGCAAATAAATAAACAGGCAAAGGAAACAACAAAAAAGAGAAAGTCTCTGCTTTCAAAATATTGTAAAAGCCAAGGTTTATATTTCAAAATCTTTAATTTCTCCTCGAAGGTTAACACTTTTCGCCAAGCACATGCTCTCTCACCATTCGTCACGTGACGTGACAAATAGTTACTTAGAAGGGGACCTGCGGGAAATCGCCCATCGTTACAATATGCATTAAAAATATATTTTAAGCTTGAAGTCACCGCAACCTGTGTGGCGTGTCAAAGTGAAGACATTACGTTTTGCACTTAAGAAACAAAAAAACATAAACATACGTATTTTTGGTCTTGCAGTCATTGTAACTTGGATAAAGTGATCACAATGCACACCAGGAATCGCATAGATTATCTTTCTTCCATTCAAAAAAACTTCGCGCTTTCCAGAAGGATCTTTAGCCCAAAAAGTAACGGTTTGTCCACTCCGTAGTTTGGGCTCAGCATTATCGAGGTCAAGATGCTGATTATTATCCAATCCATCCATGACCTGAGAATAAATATACTTATTTAACCAGTGCGATGTTCTTACGGGGAAAATATTGGTCAACTTGTTTTGGAGTGTTAAATAATCCTTTAAATCCCAAAAATGCCAAACATCAAAATTCAACAAAAATCATAATTTAAAAACAAATGGCTTCATGCAAAATCACTGCCGTAGAGGTTTCATTTAAATGGTCACACCGTAGGATTACATTGACAGATAAAAAGTTAGAAGTACACTACATGTCTCCTTATTGACTCTGGAAGTGAAAAGGGTTAAACTTTCCCAACATCCCACACGGCCCGAACAGCCTAGTTCAATAAAGATTTTATTATGATGACGCTTTTACAAATCGCAGCAATGCATACGCTTTATCACTTTTGACGAAAGTTGACAAAAATTGACAAAGACGGAAACGAACATTAAGTACAAACATTTTTTCATGCCATTTAAACCGTTTTCCAAAAATTGTGAGTAAGACGCCAAAGAAAACTTTTCATCTCAGTCGTCCGTATGTCAAAATTCCAACCGCTCAGGGAACCAATCCGAATCCTCCTTTTCATCGTCGACCACTTCAGCCATAGAATCACAATGGCTACAATATGGATATCCGTGAAACATAAATAGCCGATGGCCATGGAAAAATTTTCAGATTTTTGATCATTTGCAGAACCTGATTCAAAAGGTCCCAAAGAATAACAAACATTTAGCAAGGAAGATCCGAAGATAGTTCTATTAAATTTCTATAATGTAAAATTTATAGATATGTACTATCAATCGTCCCTAAAGAAGTCTTGTAACATTATTTGGTAGCATCCAACTGAAAGTGGAATTGAATTTGATTGATTTCATTCCATTTTGAGTTGCTCCTGATGTTCTTTTCTGATCATTTCTAGTTGATAGCAGATATATATGTTGTAGTTCAAATTTATCCTTGGTTCAGATTTCATTTTCCTTTGTTTTTGGCTATGGTAATGTATGATAATGAGTTTTAAACAAAGGAAAATAAAATTTGAACCAAGGATAAATTTGAACTACAACATACAAGTGACCATTTCACTTTACAAATGGCACATGCAAATCTCTTTAACGTCATTGAGTCTTTCGTTGTGTCAGGAGATACGTCAAATATATATCTAGTTGTGCAACCTTGTTTACCACTAGCCTTCATTGCAAGTCTCATTGTGGGGCCGATTTGAATTTTTTCAGAGATCACTCATATGGGGACAAACTTTATATACTCACTTGTAAGGACCTCAAATCTTTTTACGGCGTGTTGACGTACGCTTACATAACAACGGTATGTTATAATTACGAAACGGACCATTCTCACCTGATCCACAATTCCTTTATCATCATCATCAGGAACCTGGGTTTTCTTTTGCGACTGTCTCAAACTCGTCATACCACGGTTTTGAATGACGTAATGGAGATGTAACATAGGTCCTGTGACCAAATAGCCTTCCGGCTTAAGACTGGAATGGAGCATGATGGGTATACCAACATTGTTGTAAACGCGAAAGTACAAACAGGGACCTGGATGTAAAATGAATATTAAAAAAAATGAATATTATAAAATGAATATTAATTCTGAAGCGAACAACTGGTGCCTACTTTTAGTTAATTGGATTTACAGCGGGGAAGGTGCAAGAGGGAGTCTGGCGAACCTCGTGGACTCCTTAGAAAGCATAATAACAACGAAGATGATAGCATCGACAGTGAGCTATTGTTTCATCAGTAGCCTACTTCGAAGAATGTATCTTACCCTTAAATGAAGGTTCCTTAGTCCGCTTTCTAGTTTAAAGACTAGAATAACGCATTAAACTGACACCAGCATTGTTTTTTAAGTTGAAGTATAGAAAGGGGCTTAAAACAGAACTGATTAGGAACTACCTTGGATTAAGAAACAGAACTGCAACTACACAGTCATTCTAAAAGTAAACTAAGGATTAAAATATCAAAAGGGTCTGAATAGTAAAAGCGTTTGCAATACTCACCCTTGTGCTTGTGACGGGTGGTTGGTCTTAGCGTGGGACGAGGGGTTGGTTTTGATGGCGTTACACGGGTTACTGGAGGCTTAAGAGTCTGCGACGTCTCAAAACAGTTCATTGATGAATTCTCTTTAGAAGTTATAGGCCTTAAGAAAAACGAACATCGCCTCAACCATTCTGTGGATGCTGTGGCGTAGTCTGTTACCATTTCTATTCGGTGATAGTTCTTATTTTTGCTTCTACAAATGTACCAGCCTTTTCTCATGAGGCTAAACTGGAAAGCGCCTGGTAAGGAATATACCTTGTGAAAGGCTACACTGGCATCAAAATCTGAAAATCAATGAAGGCACGAATACTGTCATAATGCACCAGTTATATTTGCTATAGCATCTCTTACCTCAATTTTAGAAAGCTTTTTGAAAAATAAAACGTCAATTTAATTTTCCAGCTTTCAATTATTTTGTGATAAAAATGAGCGATTAAAATGTTTATCAAAATAATTGGACCACTTTTCATTGTGAGTATTGCTGAAGTAAATTTTATTTAAATGGTCCAAGTAGTGGTGTCAGTTCTATCAATTTCCAGATTTGGTCAGAAAATGTTTTTATTAATACAATATTCTGTTGTAAAAGGTTTATTTTGTTTTCGCTAAATTTTTAAGACTATTATCCCATCCCGGAGGAGTAGTAATAACCACAATTGCAAGCATGCAATTGGAGATTACTTACCGAACTTCGTCTCTGCCTTTGTTCCTAAAACAAATCTGTAGTTCTTTTGTCGAATATAATGACCAGGGGCACACACAGACTCCAATGACATGGTTTGATATTCTGTAGTTCCCTTCGTAAATCCGGGAATGTGGGCGACAAAAACCTATGCATCGATTGTACGAATATAAATAAACGTGAATACGAGGCCTTCGGACCCTTCCCTCTCCTAGACGTTTTTCTTCACCGACCCCCACCCCCACTCCCTGCGCCCAACTCCCCTCCCTCCCCTCCCTCCAACGTAGTCCCCTTGGGCAAGACAGGTGACCATAACATATCGAGGGCTCAATGTTAACAAGCCGATCAAGCGAGCGAGTAAAATATGTCTCACTGCTGTAGCTCGTTCAACGCTTCCGGTATTCACGAGTTAACAAATGTGCTTAAACGAGAGTTTCAATTTAGGTCGCCGACCCACCGATCCCAAAAGGGAGAAATTGGGTATTCTTGACGAGGGAAGTAGGAAAATCAGAATATGGTATCGAGCCTGGGAGTCAGATTTCTTCACCGATCCGCGACCTTAACCGCGGTCAAACGAGAGAAATTTGCAAAAGTTAAGCAAAGTACTTAAAAGTAAAGGTTGTCATTTTCGCTGTTTAAAGTTTAATATATTGCCAATAAACTGTCAATTTACCAAACGTTTTGAAAGTTTACCAAAAAAGTTCTAAGCGTGTAAAAACTGTGAACTGCAAAATTGTCGGCGCCATTTGCCAACATAATTTTGATCAAGCGCAAAGAGTTTTGGTCAGTTTTCAACAGAAAAAAAGCTCATCATTTTGAGAAAAATTAAAAGGTAGTAGCGTCAACTATTTTTTTATACATCCTTGCCCATATTTCCATTTAATATTAAATATAATCCCACTAAACAAAACGAAAAACGCCTCAGACGTTTGACCGCGGTGGACCCGCGCCCACTGCGTCCAACTCCCCACCCTCCCCTCTCTCCAACGCCGTCCCCTTGGGCAAGACAGGTGACCATAACATATCGAGGGCTCAAGCCGACCATAACATATCGAGGGCTCAATGTTAACAGCCGATCAAGCGAGTAAGTAAGATTATGTCCCACTGCTATAGCTCGTTCAAGGCTTCGGGCATTCACGAGTTAACAAATGTGCTCAAACACGAAGTTCCGGTATAAAAGACTTAGCTCCTCCCCCAAATTAAGGCGTCTTTCAGTCAAAAAACGTGGTTAACTTGCGCGTCCTTTAAATATACTTTGCTTCAAAAATCTAATTAAACCAAGATTTTACCTAAGCAAAAAGAGAAATAGAAGTTCATAAAGACTTCTGACATAACTTTCATAAAGTTTTTCCGAATTGTGTTAGCAATGGTCTTAGTAATGGCGCATGTTTTTTGCCAGTTGTTAATGCTTCAGTGGTTGATTGACGACTGGAGGTGAGAATGGCAAGGCCAGGCTCCTTTCATACCGGAACTTCGTGTTTAAACGAGAGTTTCAATTTAGGTCGTCGACCCACTGATCCCAAAAGGGAGAAGTTCGGTATTCTTGACGAGGGAAGAAGGAAAATCAGAATATGGTGTCGAGCCTGGGAGTCACTGAGGTCCAGGACAAACTGGTAAAGGCAAGCATTCTCATCACTGCGCCATCCTTGCTTCCTCAAAATACAAAAATGGAATGCCGAAGTGATGTTATGCGGACGGCAGATGTAAGGCGCTTTTGTGATGGAAGAACATTAAAGACCAGAAAAAAGGATTTCTTTTAACGGTTGTAATGTAAAGACCATCTAGTGAACTTGTTAAAGGTCTAAAGATAAAGACTACTGATCCCATTGCGCTCTCGGTAACATTACTTAAACTAAAGGACCTCGAAGCAAATAAAAGCGTAGCCTGGAGATAAACATTATATGAAAGCCTTAATAGACCGCTAGAGGTTTAATAAAAAAAATTTAACTTTATCTCGACCTGGCAACTTTGGGTCATCTCCAGTTTTCCACTGGTGATTCGCCAACAGAGATTTTCCAATGGATTCTGGGAGGCGGGAGCGTCCATAGAGTAGAGCACATATAAACCACGGTGTATAACTGCCGAAAATAGAAAATTAAATGGATATTGAGTTTCCAAATGATTATATTGGACGGAAATACATGTATTTTATATAAAATGGAAGCTGACCAGGGTGATCAGGTTTATAAAAGCTGGTGGTGCGCAGGCGATCATATATCCATGCAGCCTGCGCAATATAAATACAATGTACCTAAATTATTATTATTATTATTATTATTATTAATTGTCCAGCCGAAAATCACGTCCAGGAGAAGTAGTCTATATCCATAGTTGCACGCATGCAATTGGAAATTTTTCATCGAACTTCTTGTGCGCCATTTAACCATTTAATTTTATCTTTCTGTTGTAACAAAAATCGCGTTGTACTAGCCAGGTTCTTTGCAATTTATTGTAAGTGTGTGTTATGTGCTTTTAGTCATTTATGCTAATTTAAAACACAATATAAATTTTTAATTTCTTATTAATTATTATTTTGTTTGGTTTTAGTACAGTCTTGGGGAAAACGAAGAACAAATTAAGATACATTATTTATAATGCTAGATTTCGAATTTTATTTTTGAAATTGGTCTCGTGCTAACTGGCTGGAAGTAAAATGTGTCACAATAGCAGAAAGCCAAAAAAGAGGCGGATACGGTATATTATATCCGTCAGCTGCTACATCATCAGAAACCAGCAAAAAATAACCTTCGGAAAAATATGAGAAGAAAGCAATTTATAGAAATATACTAAATCCAAGCAGTTAATTCATCAAGGGTGTTATACCCATTTTCGACTTTTTTTTAGATAACCTTTAACATTTTAAATCAGCTCTGTACAGATATCATGTGGGATCTTTAGAAAAAAAATACGATCACTTGTTGGTTTTAGCATACTCGGGTTTTATTCTTTAAGTGATTTATGTATTTAATAATTTCTAATAATTTTAACTTCTGGGCCCACAGTAATTGGCTATACTGTTGCGGTGCCCCTCCCTTTTTCTTTAAAATTTATTTATGTCGTGTATGTCATCATTGTCTTTTGTAAGTCTTAAGGAAAGAACCAACTCTTTTCATTACATGTAAATGCGCAGTTACTGTAGATTGCAAGTTCCTCAACTTTCTGCGAATCTATCTAATCTTACTGCTAAGACGAAGTCGATATCCTTCTACTTACTCACTTTGGCGAATCCTTGGTCTAAAAACAGCTTGTTTGTCGCTATAATATGACCGTCAGCAGGGCTGTTCGGGAATATATAGTATGGTGCTGCTGGGTCATACTTAAATACACCTTTTAAAGTACCAGCGTGACTTTCGGCCTCTACTTGGACTCCTGTTGTAACAGAAGCAGCATGTGTTTCTGTTTGACCTATTACGCTACCATTTTGAGAAGATGCTCCTTGAGGGTGTGAAATCACACTGCCATTTGCTGTGTATATGTTAAAAACCTGAAAAGAAACACAGTGTTCAAAAATCCAGCACAGTGGAACCACGAGCTATAAGCAATTGGTTTCATTGCCAGACATTTGGCGAGCCCTTAATCCAGGCGCTACGCGTTTTATGCAAATCCAATGCCGTTTATATATATATATTTTTAATTTTCGAAGCCCTCTGCCCGAAATTTCTCGAACCCGAAATCGTACCCGGTTTCCGGACCGACCATTTAATGATTACAATTTGTATCAGCGCTTTTACTGAAGCTTGTAGGTGTCATCCGACTTCCGACTTGTTGAGAATTCCGACATCCGACTTGTTGAAACAAGTCGGAAGTCGGATGTCGGATTCTCAACAAGTCGGATGTCGGATGACACCTACAAGCTTCCGATGTCATCGGTATTTTGCAAATCAGCCTACAAAATACTCGTTAAACTAATAGCTTCATTTTCGATTGAAAGCCAAAACAAATGGCTCTCGGACTCTAAAAAGTATGGTTTTGATAAAATAGATTTGTGTAAGTCATATAATTTGGCCTTTCTATGTACTCGGCAATTAACAAAACAACAAGCCTTCCAATTTAAAATCCTCCACAGAAGAATAGCCACCGATAGTTATTTGTTTAAAATTGGTATTTACAAAAAGTGACTTTTGTTCTTTCTGCAAGGAAAGTTCGGAAACTCTTGTTTACCTCTTTTGGGAATGTCCACATGTATATACACCTTTTGGAACGAAGTTAAATATTGAATTTATAGCCATCCATGCTTCTCAAGCGAAAACTTCTCCTTTCTACTTTGTTTTGGCCTAGTTGAAAACTATTTAAACTTCAGTCCTCTTTCACAACGTTCTCCTTATTGTAAGCTATAGAGGTGCAACTCTCTGGAACAGTCTGCTGCCCTACAATAATCTAAGGCAAGAGAAATCTCTCAATCCGGTTTTTAAGCAATTGTTAAATCTTCATTTTAGTAAATTAAGTAATGATCCGCATAAGAAGGATAGCGCTGAACGGCAATGGAATGTCAAACACGATGGAATGTCAAGATTTTTCATTGTTACAACTAGTGATCTCATTGGCCTAGCCTCAAAAACCGCTAAAAAGTTAAGGTTCAAGGTGCATTTTGTCAAATTTTTTAAAGGTTTCAAGTAATTTGAGACCCAATTGCACAACATACAATTTTTAAAAGAAATTGTATTTGGGGAACTTCATCAAAGAAGCAAAATTATTAGCTATTGTCTTCTGCTATTCTGATTGGTTAAGCACGAATATTTCCTAAAATTTATTTGACGCAAATGGATTTTCTTTATTTTTATAATGAAATATAATTATTAACCATCAGCTCCTCCTCTATTCTTGAAATCAAAGATATTCTATGTGGGAAAGAGCTAATGCCGCAGAACAATGAAGTTTGCTATCGTTCTTATGTGGAACAATACTTAAGTTAAATACACGGCATTCATACAAAACAGGTCTAGTTCAGTGTAATTACGAGTAGCACTTGCTATTCCGAGTTTCAGTAGCCAATCAGAGCGCGCCAAAAATGCTATCCACTGTTTCAGTATATACTAATCACTTATGTTTAGATGTTGAGAAGCGTTATGCTGTTAAAAATAGGAAGAAGTGGGGAGCCTTTATTCGCAAAAGTAATATGTAGTTTTTCCTTCTTATGTGGGTTCGGTGGCCGTGGAGAACAGCCTATCTATTTCTCCTTTTTTTTCTTTCCATATATCCATATGTATCTGCATTTGTAAATTTTCTATAGCCTTGGTGTTTCCACTACAAACAATACTTTAAATGGACAATGTAATGTATATGATATATGGTTGGACGAGAACTGTAAAATATTTTCGATAAGGTGCCATAATTAATTAATGAATGTAATTAACCTGTATTTGTGTGTTAAGGTGCGCGAGTGAGTATGAGAGACCGTTGTTGTATTTAATGTACTTCATCGATGTTTAAGGTTGATGAAATAAATAGATTAACAAAAATGTGATCGGTTTGTTGGATGGCATAATACCATCCTTGAATAAGAACGCTTACTGGTTTGTTTAATGTCCCCAGTTTGGCCAAGGCTTCCTTCAGTGCTTTGGTGGCTACTTCATTTGCCGCCTGAGCTGCTACTTTAGCTCCAGCCTCAGCTCCAGCCTTCGCACCAGCCTCAGCCCCTGCCTCAGCCCCTGCCTCTGCCCCACTTTTATGGGCTGTAGCTATTCCGACAGAGGCGCCCGCCTGAGCACCCGCCTTTGCTGCTATTTTCACCAGCTGGATGGAAGAGGTTACATTTGCTGTGGTTGCTGGAAAGGAAATGGAACGATGAAATGACATTGGTCAGAAGACAAGCCACTTCTAAAAACAAACGGTTGGCTTAATTGAAAAAAAAAAGGAATAAAGAAATGCACTTTATAGATGTATGAAATGTGTAGGACATTGTCTAGTCCTTTAAGACATGACAAGACGGCAATAAAGGTCAGGTCGCGCATGGCAGCCGCGTGGGTTAAGAATTTTCATTGCCACCCACCAGGCCACCTAGTAGACCCAGTGGAGTTGGCTTCAACTCAGAAACATAAAAAGAGGTAGACCCAGGTAGATTCCAAAATTTAAAAAGAAGAAAAGTTGAATTACATGTAACTGTACATCCAAAAATTTAGTAGCGTGCGGTTGACAACTGCTCCCAAAGCGGGCCGATTTTTTTCCCAAAAGCCTCCCATGAGCAGATACCACGCAGCTCTCTCCAAATTCGAATTTCATTGGACCTGGATATCACGTAGCTCTATTGTTTTTAGGTGTAGGGTCCATTGTTGTGTTGTTTGTTCTATTGTTTTCTCAGCAAATCAGAGAAGACCTTTGTAAGAGCTGCGTACTGTCCCCCAGAATACGAAACGCTCTAAATAAAAGATTATCTAACAAATTTACAGAGGTTATGAGTACAACCGAGGGCAGTATCTAAGTATTTATTTTAGAAAAACAAGTTCTGTAAAGGAATATTAAAGGATTTTGCGTTACCCGATTGCGAATGCAAGTTGAATATTTCATCGAGTCAGGTCTCGAGTCTCCGATGGGAAAAGAGTTCTTGCTTTGCCGGAGCCATAATTGTTATAAACAATGGTAAGATATAGGCCTTTATCACGTGGCGACCATATTGACTCCCCGGAGAATAAAATGCTTTGTTTTTGCCCGCCCAGCCTCGCAGTGAAAAAGTTGAAAACGAGGTTGGGCGGGCAAAAATCTTTTGCTTTTATACAAAATGGCGGGGCGCCGGATAAGGGCCTATTACTTACAAAATAAGTTTGCGGCAAACATTAAAGATTAAAAGCAAATTCCCAGGCTTATCCGAAAGTGTATGGAATTTGCATATAAATGCCACAAGTCATTTGCCCCTTGTACCGCGCGCAACTGCGTAACGCACTAAATGCGGTAAGCTTATGTTTTTATAAACACGGTTCGATATTATTTGAAAATTAAAACGATTTTTGACGAATTGACGAAATGATGAACGCAAAAAACAAAAACAAAAAAAACAGTACATCACTTTCATAATGTCCAGTTCGGAAAAAAAATCAAAGGCTCATAATCACTGATGAGCAAACTCGTGAATATATTTTTCACTGAAAAATTCCATAGCCTTATTATAAAAGAAGAAAGTGGCCAAGCCACTGTGCGATTTTTTGGGTGTTGTGCGCATGCTGTACTTTCTCTTTATTTTCAAGCATTTCTAGTAGGGAATGGTACAACATTTTACCAGCTCGAAGCATGGCCACGAAATTACGCTGTTTACGAAGTCAGTTTAGTGCGGGGCAACCTGATTTGGGCGAGATATAAGCAATTGAAATTTCGTCTCTAAAATCATTTTCGAAAAACTCAATAAATGAGAGCTATAAATACAGTAATTGTAAAGAAAATTATATCTCGTGGTAGACAAATTGACAGTTTTTAATATCTGGTTTCGATTGCGAAACAATGAAGCATCCCAAACTCTACGCAGAAATAAGCAATGTACTCCGCATTAAGGCTAATCAACTTTTTTTTACGTTCCAAAACACCTTAAGCATAAAGGTGTAACGTTATTTTAGCCATTCGGCTGTAAATTAGTAATAGCGGAGCACTCGCCGGGTCGAAGGCCCGGCTGCGCAGCCCCATACTCATAGAACCTGTGCCGTCATTTTTCATGGTCATGGCTAGCGGAATGTTTCGCGGGCGCGCCTCCGTGACATGTGTGTCCGTTGGGCAGGGCTAATTCGCGGGCGCGTATGACGTCGCAAAACATGCGTGTATGACGCCACACGCGCGGCTACACAGCCGTCAGCTCGGTAAACACTTTAAAAGTTGGATCTTTCGCGGGGTTTAGTGGAGCAGTAAAGTCGTTATTTCCCTGCATTTTTTCGAGGTTTGCTACTCAAGACAGGGATACTAAATAAGGGATACTCAGAAGCCGCTTTAGTGGAAAAAGAAGAGCTTTAAGGGATAAAATCTTGCTTCGAGGACCTTCATACGTTTATATCAATGCGGGAGGTGTTTGTTTTTATTACGGATTTCAGAACCAACGCGGAGATTTAAAGAATTTTCAAGCAAGCGAGGGACTTAAAGGTAAAACAAATTACATTTTTCGAGGGGAATTTATCTTGATATCAATCTGTGATTGACCTTTTATTTGTGTTCTCGTTAGTTTTGGAGAATTGTTTATAAACGTGTAGCTTAATTCGGTTGTATTAATTTCCTGAATTTCATCGAAGACACGGCTCGGCCTCGATGCGCTATAAATGTACGCGTTTTGCTTTTAAACATAAACTAATGGAGATTTGAATAAAATTTTTCGAAAGAAGATTGCATTGTTCATTTTTACGTGTTTGTTCATTCATTACATAGATTGAAAAGCGATTTTATGTAAACAAAACAAGACTTAGATTTTATGCTCGCGTCGCCTTATGCAAATATGTTTGTGTATTTTTGCAAATCAGTTTCTCGGGCATTTTTTGACAAGCAACAACTGTATTTTATTCGGAAAATTGTCGTAATAGTTATTCTAGACGGAGAAAAAGTTGTTTTTGTGAACTTTTGTACGGTCTAAATGTACTGTGCAGACGGTCGGGTAATAAGGTTACTGTTTTTGAGAATTGCTAAAATTGAAAAATAGCCCGGTCGTCAATCTTAATTCTTGTGCTTCCGACCTTTCACCTAAGTTAAGTTTCGTCTTAGTTAAGCTTGTTCAGAGCGTGTTCAGAGGGTGTTCAGAGGGCGACGCTGTTAGGCTAAGGCTAACTATATATATTATAAGTAATTAGGAAGGTTAAATTTTATTATTTCAACCTAGTTAAGCGTTAAAATGCGTGTGTCTGTTGAAACATCCATTTGAAGTCTGCACATCGGCTTTAATATTCCATCAAGGACTCCAAATGCAAAACATCAGAACAGAGCTTTCGCATTGTCCACTTTTTATGCAGTGGAGTATTCTCAACGCTATATTTCTTTGCATTTGCCACGAAAGCCTTATTCACTGGTCAGCGTAATTGCCAAGGAAAGTTTAATACAACCGAGAGATGAAAGACTGACTGACTGACTGAAAGAGTGAAAAATTTGCATATTTGTCCCCGTCAGCTATAGCTCGTTCACAGCTTTGTGTATTCACGATATAAAAAGGGAAAAGCACTGGGAACGAGGTTGGAAAAACAACTGGACTGATAAACATACTATATATACATATACTAGTTTTTTATCATATCCACCGAATCCGGACTGTGAATCCATTATTGTGATCCTTTTGGTATGACATCTTTCGTTGGCTCAGGCAGCACCTTCAAAACCGTCTACAAGAATTTATATATATATATATTTTATCATAACTGTAAAATTTCCCACGCGCTCATTGGCCGAGAGCTATTGTTTGTGAGAGTACAAATCATGATATCACGTAATTGATCACGACACCCGCGTCTACCGCGAGGGAAAACAAATGGGCCGCGTCACGCAAAAAGGGCCCGGGCGACATGGCACGTGATTTCGAGTAATTACTCATGCGCAAAGCGCAATGAGTTAAAAAATGACATTCGTTTTTTATTTTTTTATTATAATTTTTTTTTGGTGTCACGATTTTGCATGAATTGTATTGGCTACGCTACGCTACTCACTATCTATCCTGTTGAAGAAAGTGAGTAGAGTGAGTCTGAGCTGATTATCTGCGCGTGGCGTGTGACCTATTTATATCATTATCCGATAAAAACGCGAACCTGTCTTGTTGTTAAGTTTTGAACGTCTAGCAGATTTATACTAAAACAATTAGATTATTCTCTCTTGATTTCTATGCATGATAGTTGATTCGGGCTTCGCCCTCATATCAACTATCAGGCGATAGAAATCTCGAGCTCATAATCTAATTGTTAAATAGAATATGTAGCTCAATTTAATTTTTCATTATTTCAAAACGTTTATGATTAGCACACCGTAAGACTTAGAGACGGTGGTTGTCCACAAGAACTGGGAAGGAATAGGTGTTAAGGCGTTGTTAGTAGGCGTACGAACAGCTACCGCCAAGGAGTCGTTGCCATACTGTTCCTTATGAAGCGCCTCAATGTAGTGATATGAACCATTTTTCAAGAGTATTGTGGGCGATTTCTGTTCAGGGTATCTAGAAAGTGCAAAATTATGTTTTTAGTTTACTTAGTTTGCATAACTATTTATAAGGAATAAATCAGGAAGAATTCTAAAGTCATTACTAATATAATGATTACTAATCACATGCACCCTACTGCAATTCATTCATCCAGTTTGATGGACGTCAATCAAAGAAAAGCAGTTAAAATTATTTTGAATTTCTGATTTTAATAATATAAAAATATAAAATATAAAACATTATGATCATTAATGGGACACTGTGCCACCGAAATAACGAAATTGTGTTTACTAAGGTTTTTTAAAATAACTGAGGATGAAGGTGCTGCCTTTGCTATGGCATCGGCAAATGGTTAGACCTTCACGTGGCTCGGATGACCACGTAGAAATGGCGGTCCCGTCTCCCATGGGGACGTAAAAGAACCACTGAGGACGTAACAAACCCTGGCTGTGACCACCCTCAGTGTTACTTGTTCATTGGTGGGGTGGATCTGATTGATTGTGAAGCGCATTTGAAAATGTATATAGAATTTGCGCTATACAAATGCATATTATTATTATTATTATTACTAAATTCCCATGTTATATCGCCAAATGTCACCAAATATACGATAAATCGGATAAAAAGATTCTATAGAGCAAAACAGAAGCAGTAATTTGGAGAAAAAGTGCAGGATTACAAGGGTGGAAGTGGATTACAGTTCATCAATTTTGATTTCGTGACAGGCGGTCAAGAAATCAAAGTTTCCATTCTGGTGGAATTTGAGTTATTTAGTCGTTATTTTGTCTTTTTAGTTCATATTTCTTTTCGTTGATCACTTTTGGCGATTTTGTCTTTCCTATTTTAAGATAATAAAGCAAGCTTAAAGAAAGCTTCTAGCCATTATCATGAAAACACGATATTTCAGCCGGAACACTGTCCCTAAAGATAAATCGATCTCTTAGCCTGCATGTTTAGAAGAGAAGATAGCGTTTACGTTTGAAATAAAACTATTAGATTTCACTGCACGGGAAGGTGAATAATTTGCAAGCTCACTGTTGCATGAACGATACCACTATCCTGTCATTTTGTATTTTTTTTGTCCATTTCAATGGAATTGTCAAGAGCGGTTTCCAATTGAGTGTCGTAAAACCCAAATCAAAGTAATTACTTTAGCCAATCTCAGCAGGGAAAGACAAGCCAACGAACCAATCAGAACTCGAAGCAAATACACGTTGCAGGCGCCAAGCACGGGGAAACGCGCGCAGGCAAGTCACGGTTCGTTGATTCAGGAAGTGGCGCGGGATTTTTAGCCAATCTCAAAGCGCAGCAATGCAAAACCAAAGCAATTACGAAATTACATTGAAAACCGCTCTATAAGCTTTGAGTTATATGGCAAAATTAGTGTACACTCCTTACTTTTCAAAATCATTAGGAAGGTTCTCGTGGCCGTATTTAACTTGACATATTAATATCTTTTTGTCAGGATTATCTGTGGTACTGAAGAACAGTTGGCCTTCACCGTCGCTTTCTAAAAAAATAGAAGAAACAATGTCGTCTTTTATTTACCATCGGTAAGTGTTTTAATTACAAGTTCTATTGGGCCGGAGCTGTCAAACATGACAAACAAAGTTAGCAGAACCCCGAAAACTCGAACCGTAAGAGGAAACCCCAAACTGTTCGAAATATTGAAAGTTCGAGAGGGTTAAATTCCATAACAAAGTTAAGCACGGGAAAATGTACTTGGTTCGAGTCAGCGAGAGGTTATAATTCTTTCACAGATGAAGCAATTTGAAAATGACAATAACACTGTCAACTATGAAGTATTTGTTAAACAACACCTGCGTGCAATCCCGGAGGCAAAATGTAATATATAATAATGTACAATACCTATGTAGAAAACATGAGGTCCAGTCTGCTGAGGCACAAAGTAACCCCTGATTCGGGATCCGTAATTGTCTCCCCAGTTAACTTTTGGTAGCTGGAACGTTGGTGAGTAAGAACGAGATGTCGGCATATCAGGAAAACGGGGATTTTCCAGCAGGTTTTTGACCAAGTAACCATCAATTCCATCCCATCGCTCAACAATCACTCCTTGACGTCTCTGTACTGCTTCTGTCTGTATAACTGACGATGAAATAATATTTTAAGTAAAAAAGCACCTTAGTTTGTTCAATACGTGAGACAAACCTCGTATAGATTAACCCACTTGCTATAACTAGTAGTAGTACATTTCTCGTTATTTCTGCACGGATTTTAAACGAAATAAAGGACTTTTATTTACTGAGCCAACTAAAATATCTGGTAACTTTGTTATGATGGTGGCAATCACATGTATTTCTTTAGGGCTGGCGTTACCCTAAAAAAAATACATGAAGACAATGAAGTTTATCAATGGACTTATTGCATAAATTGGTCATGCTGCCTGCTAACATTAAACTTGTAGCTATAACTATAGCTAGAAATTTAAGGTTTCAGTTATTCGACTAGGGACATCTGAGGCCAGGTAAGATTTTATGATGGATTGTTATACAGTTTTATGTAAAATAAAAAACACAGAAAAAAAAGACCAGAGACATTCACATATATTTTAATATAAAACTCAGGTAGCCCATAGAGAAGTTTTTAAAGTGTATCTTTTCCACGCACTATTCAATAGATAATTACTGCGGCTCACAACATTATTAGGTATTGCAGGCAGCGGCAGGCAGCTGCCTGCAATAGCTGCGGTCACACTAGAGCCCTTCCCCAAAGCTCCCGATGAGGAAATAGCTTGGGTTGGGCTCGCTCTGGGTTTTGATCGATTTCAAGTTTGCGGACACACGCAGAAAAATTGCCCAAGAGGAAGAAACACGTGCATCCGATTTGGCGGGAAACACTGATTAATAATCATGAATGTCAACATGGATGACACGAATCGTGAAATGTTTTCGGCAATATTGCCGCTTGTCTTATAACCTCCACCTGAAATAGGTTTAGTAATTCAGACTTTATTTTAAGAAGAGAACGTCGACGCCGACAACAAATGCGCATTTTCCAGGGACTGAAGTTTTTCTTTTTATGTTTAAGAACACGTGGACGCATCGTTCGCCAACTTAGACGAGGTTGGGTATTTCCGCGACCACAAAATTGGTTTCAGCAACTTCTGAACGATAGGGTTCTGGATCACTGGTGGAAGGAGAACTTTAGAGTATCTCGAGGCACCTTTAAATTTATCTGCCAGCTTGTAGGTGCAAACATGGAACGTCAAAACACCAAGATGCGAGAGGCTATTCCCGTCGACAAGCGAGTAGCTACCAGTTTATGGCGTTTAACAACCGGTGAATACTACTGTTTCTGTGGGTTAATGGTGGGGCTAGCGAAATCTACATGCAGTAATCAAATGCTGCCAAGAATTTGTTCAAGAACTCTGCAGCTTTCAAAACGAGTTCATAAAGTTTCTGTCCACAAGAGCAAATGTCATTAAAAATATCGAAGGATTTTCTATGAAGAGTAAAGTTCTAAATTTAGTTGCGGCTATCGATGGAAGTCATATTCCAATTAAAGTGCCATCAGTCAATCACGAGGACTATTTTAATCGTAAACATTTTTATAGCATACTTCTTCAAGGGGTGGTAGATTCTACATGACTATTTTTATCCGTTGCCACAGGATTTCCAGGAAGCCTTCATGACGCCAGAATGTTGCGATTAAGCGACTTTTATTGGGCTGCCGAAGATGAAGGGATCCTCATGGAGCCTACCCTTGATTTAGTGGGTACTGTAATTCGTTCCTTTGTTTTTGGAGACCCTGCATATCCACTAAAGACATGGCTTCTTCCAGTTATTAAAGATAATGGTGGTCTGACCGAAGATCAGAAAAAGTTCAATAAGGAACTCTCTAAGGCGCAAATAATAGCTGAACACGTGCTTGGCCTGACTAAGGGCAGATGGAGAGTTTTACTGAAACGCCTAGACGAGGACCACGAAAGAATTCCGGACACGATCGTTGCATGTTGTATTTTACACAACATCTGCATCCTAAGAAATGAGGAACTTGATTTAGGCCGTGGTGATTAGTGATGACGAGGAGGACAACAACGATTGCGGTGTACCTTCTGAAGCTGCGAGAGACTGATGCTACGCGCTGTTATTGAGCACGTAGCAAACCAATAAAGTGGCATGCGTATTTTTGCCGGACGCTTTAACCTCGTTTTTTTTTTAAGATAAAAAATACAAAATGAACATAACATGTCAATAAACGCAACGGAAAAACTTTTATTTTCAGAATAGACTGTAATTATAAAAAGCCCTTTTTTGGCTGATTTCCTATGCTATATTCCACACGGGCTTTTTGCAGTCTTAGGGCGCTTACCATTTGTCAGAACTGGCCGGCCAGACCGGTTCGTTTGTAACTAGAATGCATCTTTTTGAAGGCTTGTTCCTACAAGTCCTTCAAAAGGGTGCATACTATTTCCAAATTTACCAGTCTGGCCGACCAGTTCTGGCAAAAAATGGAATAATATTAACGAATTGAGCGGTCCGGCCGGGCAGTTCTGACAAACGGTAAGCGCCCTTAGATAACTGACAACTTTAATTTTATATTGTCAAACTTAATTTTTTTTTAATGTTTAACATTAACAAAAGATGTAACTAT
Source organism: Dendrophyllia cribrosa (assembly GCA_024195265.1). Lineage (NCBI taxonomy): Eukaryota > Metazoa > Cnidaria > Anthozoa > Scleractinia > Dendrophylliidae > Dendrophyllia > Dendrophyllia cribrosa. Next base: position 48,394,772 of record JAJLRJ010000003.1, read on the forward strand.
TTATTGAAAAGTATTCTTCCTGCTAAGAGTTTTCGTAATTAAGTTCCGTAAAGAGTACTTTAAATGGTAACAAGAAATTTTCCCAAAAACGTGGAAAATATTTGTGTATGAATTGTATTACTTTTTGGAAGCAAAAATGTCCCCCAGTTTTCCTAAAACAGCGACTGTGAATTCTTGGGGTCTACGCTGTGCATCCTCCTGAGACTTAATCAAGGTCTGTAACATTCTTTCGTCTTTTTCTTTGGATCTTTCAAATGCTACTTGCTGGACCTCTAACATGGCAAGTATGGCATTCTCTGTTTCTGTCGAATCCACAAGTACACTTGACCTCTTTGTTTTTTTTCGTTCAGAATCGGCTGTTGGATTTTTCAGCTTTTTCTTGTCGTTTGCTTGTTTTAGCTGTGTCATCGTCGTCTCCTGGATCTGCATCCTTTGTTTTTTTTTCGCGCTTGCTTCATCTCCATTAACGCTACCCTCTTCCTTGCCGCCTGTTTTCTTTTGCGAAGGCAAGGTGCTCTGCTTCACGAACCTAGAGTTGACAGTTTGTCGGAGCTTGCCATGAATTCGTCGATCTCTTTGTAAAATTCGCATGTCTTGCGATCTCGTCCGGTCCTGTTGTTGTTGTCACAGACAGCTTTGTATTTATCGAGTATTCCTCTCAATTTTTACTTAATCTGTTTAAGTAATCTTTTCACTTTGCTACCATTATATTAATATTCTTTTTCTTTTAGAGCGGTCTAAAATGCTCAACATTGAGCGACAAACCTATGCGGTAAATAAATAAATAAATAAATAAATAAATAAATAAATAAATAAATAAATAAAGTTTTTGAAGTATCGGTTCCAGCTTCACGGCACAAATCCATGAATTCATTCATAATACTATCCCATACGCTTTTTTTGCCTTGGGAGCTTTTTGTTGTTGCAAGCAAAATATGATGCTCTTTGTAGGCTGAAATCAGGCACTTTACCTCCGAGTTTGACCAGCAACAGCGCTTATTTTCGCTTCCGAGAATTTACTTCTAAAGACCCATTACTATTGGCACTATCTGCAAGGCTACATGGACGACCGGCACGGAGCAAACTGCACATAACCTCCCCGAAGAAAATAGGGAAAGTTTTGGGTTGCAATTAGCAGTTCTTCTTGATACGAAGCCGAAGGGCCAGCCTGCAATTCGTTGCCTCAAAAACCGCTGAAACATATACGCGTTTGGAAACTGAGCAGCAGGATATCGGTCCATAGTGTTACTGCAGAAACAGAAAAATGTCATAAATATGCTACAATCAACCATATAAACGCATTTACATGTCAAAAAAAAATACTCACTGAAACGCGTGAAAACCATCCATATCATGTTGCAGCACGACTGCATGGACTGCACGTGTTTTCTAATACAATACTTTATTTTCACATTTCCATGACATTTTTGTTACAAGAAAATATATATCTAGCTAAACTAAAATAACTAAAACAATAGGACGAATAACTAAATATAAATACCGTTTAAGGAAATGCCTAGCGTCTAAGTAAACCATACAGTTTTCTAATGCTTGGTACATATCACTTTTTCGTGATTGGTTGAGCCGCTTTGGGTTCTTGTTAACCCATAGGACTTATCTCTGGAACTGTCATGGGCAATTCTTTTTTTTTACGTATCCATGGAAATTTCCCGAGGGCAATTTCACTCTGGGGAAATCGGTCACACACAGAAAGTTGCTTCCCCGTGGGCAAGAGCCTCTTGCCTAAGGGTAAAATGGCTAGTTTGACCGCAGCTAATATACCTAACAATGTTGTGAGCCGAAGTACTAATTATATTATTGTTTCTCATGAAAACCCGCTGTTTTCTCTCTGGATTTTAGCCACCCTTTCGGCTGTTGTATTGATTTTTAAAACAGCTATATAACAACGACATTAGCACTTATTACTCATGCGCGGAGCAGCATGAGTGAAGGATTGGGCTCTGTTTTTTTTTGTGTGATATTAGTGCATGCAAATTTATGCACGCATATTTTACACCTACCCCGGGCTTCCGCTTTTCCCTCGGTCAACACCGACACCGCGGCAGAACGCACTGCGCATGAGTAGAAAACTGAGCATCCGGTGAATTACGCATTTCCGGTGACATACTGTAATCCCATGTAAATGTTGTAGTTAATCTCGGGTAATTTTTATTTTTCCATTGTTTTTGGGTATGGTAATATATGCTCATGAATTTGAAACAAAGGAAAAACAAAAATTACCTGAAATAAAAAATGAACAACAACATAAACAACATAAAACTCCCGTACCGCGAAGTTTGAAAACAAAAAGTAAGAGTTATAAAACAAAGGTAGAGAAAAAGTTTGTTTCGTTGAAAAGTTTTTTCATCGTTCAAGTTTCAAGCGTTTGCACCAAGGGGTTTGGTGTTTGCACCAACAACGAAATATGAACAAATAATTTTTGCATTGCATTTTTTCACAAAAAACAAGTCTTCACTCCATCTCGAAATGTATTCATGCAAGAACCGATCGTGTACGTAGCATAATTTTCTTCGGTTTTGGTCCTTTCATCATTGCATCTAGAAAATCTAGGTCTGTTGGTTCATGCAGAAGTGTTGTGTTTAACGGACCGGAAGTGCTTGAAGTTTACGCATGCGCAAACGTTCTGCCGCGGTGCCGTCAACACCGTGCCAAGTTATCTTCCGGTTTTCAGGAATGACGTAATCAGTAATGTCACCAAAACAACATCACAGGAGTGTCACGCCGTCACGCCTCCAACCCCGAACCACACTACACCTTCACATTACCTATTTATAAGGCGAAAATGAATCGCTGGTTTCCTTGTGGTAGCCTTCTTCATAAAAGCAAATAAAAATAGAAGCGTGCTTTACACAGATGCGTATTAAGTGCAAGAGATAATTCTTGGGAACACGCGGGTCCTTATCGTCTTGTTGCTTTAGAAAAAAATGCTTCTTTTCGTATGGTTCATTAAACTATATGACAAATGTTTCCTAAGCTTGCGCATGACATACGTTTTCCGTAATTTGGTCTTTGGTGTATAAGTCAATCCTGTATTTCTCCCATCGAGGTGAACGTTGCTTTTATACACAGCATACAGTGTACAACTTGAGGCCGAATTTGTCGATCTCTCGCGCTCGTAAGCATATTGTCAATTTATTCCACGTTTTACGGCTGATTCTTTATAATGCCTGTGTCGGAGCAGTCCTCGCTGCCTGTAGTGAGTAATTTAACGACTTTTTTTTTTTAAAGAAAGAACAATAGAAACACACGGAAAAAACGACGTCGTTGCTGCAGCCCATCTGATTTAAAAAAATAAAATAATTTTAGTATTCGGGACTGGACTTATGCGGATTATGGACTGTGGAATGCGCGTCATATTAATGTCGATTTTTACTGATTTCATTGCTTTTAAAAGTAGTCTTTTTCAAATGTAACAGAAATAATTCACGATTTGGAAAATCATAGACGAGTGTGGATTTGATCGGGAATCAATAAATTAAATATTTAAAGATCTTTAAAGCGAGTACAGAAAAATTGGTAGTTTCAATCAACGCGTCTTAGCGTCTTATGCGCATGAGTATAGGTCACATGGAGCCTCTTGTTGTTGCAACGTTTACAGTGCGGTGGCCATTACGTAATCCCCAAGTCCTCAGTTGTTGTGAAGATTATTTAATTAGTAATTATTGATCCTCATAAAATCCTATTGTTCTCTCTTTATATTATATCTTCGATTTTAGCCACCCCTTTGGCCGTTACATTGATTTTGAATGCAGCTATAACAATAAAATTAACACTTATTGTGACTACGTACACTATACAGTGCGGTGGCGATTACATAACCCTCAATTCCTCAGTTGTTGTGAGGATTATGTAACTATGATCATGTGTGAACATTGTTATTGAATTTATTTGTCGTTGACCAGAATGTTCATAAAAATTAGCATACAGTACTTTATAATCCAGAGTACTCAGTCATTTTATTCCGTGCATATAACGCACTTGTTGGAACTGGAGGATTCATCGGAAGACGAAGCATCAATTTTTTATCACACAGAGCTCGGAAAATGATGCTTCGGCAGAGCTCAAAGGTAAGGCAAAGGTAAATTAATTTTCGTGGGTGTTGAAAGTCTTTAATCAATGGAAGAAAGAGTGAAATAATGCAGCTTTGAAAGAAACTTACAGTGGCGAGCCAGTGATCAACGAGTTTCTAGATGAAATTTCTGATGAGCAGCTGGACTTTGCCTTGGCGCGTTTTGTTGCAGAAGTAAGGAAAGAAGATGGCCAGGAATATTCAGGAAAGACTATGCATGAAATGTGGAGTAACATCCAAATTTTACGTGTGCAATATAGGCGGGATTTAACTTTGATTGACAAGAAAGGTTGTCCATTTATGTATAAAACAGAGAAGGCTTTGCCATCCACGTACATTATTCTCCCCAAATCCTCTCATGATCACTTTGGAATAATCAAACGGCCTGACAAATTGAACCCTATGCCAATTCTCTTCGATAAAATTATTGCTCCAAAATGACAAGCGTTGTTAATCAGCCTTAGTGACCTTGTTAGCGTGTGCAAAATTCAAAATAATTTTTGGTCTTATGAGGCCAGTAAGGCTAATTAACATATTTATAAAATAATAAATTAATCTGCCGCCAATATGAAACAGGTCTATATGAAAGGAAGTCACGTGACTTTTTGATCCATATTTGCTGACGAGAAACTAACTGCAAACTAAGCTGTAAATATACTCAAACGCCCGCGCTAATGAAACAATTGTGCATACACTCCCATACTATGTAACAATCAGACAAGTGAAACTAAAATATGCGTGCATTTGTTCGCATGCACTAACGTGACACAAAAAGAAAAAAGAAAACTCAAAGCCGAATTTACAACTCGTCGGCTACGCCTGGAGTAAAAAGCTGTTTAGACAAATGTCTAAGCAAACCTCTAAGCCATATTTCTTCCATATGGAACACTCAATTGTTTGAACTTTTGACCTTCCACTCTGGTATATGCCAAAATACCAGTCGTTTAGTAGGAAAATGACAAACCTAAATAAACCACCGGTTCGGTTTACACTTTTTGAGCGAATTTTGGAAAATTTTAGCTTTCTGTAAAGATATAGCATTAATCTGGAAACTATTAAAATAAATTTTGCAAAATCGTTAAAAGAACGCGAGATACTCTTAGAATGAGAGTTTGAAGGGAACAGTTGATTAGTAGTAGGCTTAGATACAAATCTCTGCATATGTTTGGAGATATTTAGAAGCTCCTGGGATATTTAGAAAATTCCGAGATATTTGGCAAACAATGTAATTTTATGGAATATTTAGGACTTTTAAAGCATCCTTTGGGGGTTTTCTGGCGTTTTCCTTGATTTACCCGAGCCAGCAATATAACTATCCAGAGGTGTTACTTCAATAATACATCCCACAATTTAAATGCTAGATAGTAATCCAATATGGCAGATTCGGATCGTGGCGCCAAGCACAGACAAGGATGTAAGCTTATGTCATAAAACTGTTTTCACAATCAGTACATTTTATTACTGATGCTTGGAAATGCTTTTGATTCTGTTTTAGTAGTCCTCGCTACTGTAGATGGTGATCAGAACCTTTGTGTTTTTCCTTTGAGGAGCTTTTTCTTGGAACATGTCACGTAAAATAATTTCTAGCTATAGAATCTCAACACATTACATCATCCACTGATTGTTCTTGTTTATATTTTAAAAAACGCGTATCATGCCACGCTATGACATGATTTTTTTAAGTTATCGCTTCAAAATTGGTCGATTTCGAACCTTTTCAAATGTAGTCTGAGAAAAATACACGCATAGAATGCGTCATGCGTGACCAGCCTGAGGTTAACGTTTTCAAAACTCGGTCTAAGCCCTTGGTTGTTTCACAAAGCCATCAAATAATTGATGAGTAAACAAATTTTAAACATTGCGTCATCCAGTTCTCTCTTCAAACAATGCGTATTTGTGTCACTCTAAAATAAAAATTTGTGTCACATAAATTTATCGTTTTCGAAATATAATTTGGTTTGCTTTAATATTTGCCCGTGTTGTAGCGTTTTCCTAAGTCCGCAGACAGGTTTTTTTTATTTTCCAGAGCTTGAAGCCGTATACACTGGTCAGCGGAATTGCCAATGAAAGTTTTACAGCTGATCGACCGATGGAAAAAAGGAGTGCCATAACTCGTTCAATGCGTTGCGTATTCACGAGTATAAAGGAGACACAACTGTCCTTTTCGGAATCTACAATTGAGTAGCTTTATAATGATATACAATTTTCTTTGAAAATAGCACGCGTACGAAAGATTTTCAAGAAGACAGCCAAAATGGTTGACAGTAACCTTTAAGTAAAGATATATTTCTTTTCAAAGTAATTTTTTTTGTCAAAGTTAAACTTTGAAGTGACCAACTGTACTAAATTTGAGCCAAAACAAACTCATATTTCATGATAGAAATAATCTATATAGACGCGTCTGTCAGACCCTGAGGCGCTTCGGGTCAAAAACCCGTAACGATAAAGATACAGTAATCGTTACAGAAAGTACATTCCTCGTAGAAACAGAAATAACAACAATCAAAAAGAGTAATAATGAACCACTTTAAAGTATAGTCGAGAAAAGGGTTTAAAATGGCAACAGATGGTCGTAAATTTCCTTATTTGTCGATCTTAAAAAAACTTGACGAGACAAAGCCAATAATTAAGCTAATTACCGAATCAGCCAGCAGCTTACCTGTGTTTATTTCCTTGTGCGTTCCGTTCTGTGCTAAACATATTTCATAAAAACTAAACAGGAGAATGCCGCATACATAGATCAATATGCTTCTCATACTGCATGTTCATTGCACGGGAATCAGTCTTTTGTGGATTTAAAGTTGCCTTGCAAAATTCAAAACAAGTATCCTTCTGCTGTCAGGACATGTTTCAAAACCCTTGAGCCACCTGCCCAGTTACTGAGTCGCTTCACTCAACACGTCATGATGTAATCCAAGTGGAACAGCTTCTCACAGCAAAAGGCGCGGGAATCAATAAGATCGAGCTATCTTCCTGCTTAAAACACGAGGATGATACCCAAAAAGTTCTTACAAGTACCCATTCGTTGTTTGCGTAAAGTTTCCGGTGGCTACTTTTATCAGAAAAGAACTAGTCATATTATCATAGCATTCAATATTTGTATCACTTATTCAATTAATGAAACCTTATTTCATTGTTCCCAACGAAATTGTTGCCTTTATTTTATTCCTATATATAATGATTACCACCTTTATTGGCCAAAAATTCAATGTAAACTGAAGTAAAAAGGTTGGAAATGAATTCACAGACCTGTGGTCAATTCAATAAAACTTTTACAAGTGTAATTTACAAGTGTAGCCTTTGTTTCAGGGATTGAAAACAATGGCTACACTTTTAAATTTCGTGTATTTGATAGATGAAAACTCTTTCTAAACTGACACTTATTTATACAAAGCACAGCATATTTCCATGATCCAAAAGGCTTAGTGCAGTAATTAAACATGTTCACACAAACATCAACATCTATTTCCATAGATTTTTCTTATATTCCCAATAAAATTCTGATGGTTGCAAAAACAAAATCATTGACTGTCTTGGTCAAGGGAAGCACAACAGTTGAACAGAGTCAATTCATTAGTACTTTCTACGCTGTCTCTGCAAACCAATGAATATTGAAAAAAGTAAAAAAAAATTTCGGAATATCAATTAGGAACAAAGACCGACTGTCTCTGTATCTTGAACCAGAAACTGTTTCACCTGTCAGAGTCATTAAAGAAAGTTAGACTGTCTGAGTTACCTTAGAGGCAAACACAGACTTCATCGGAAGGTCGTTCTTTGAAAACTTAGGTCTTGATACGCTTTAAAGTGCATATGAAGTAATTTTTTATTTTGTCTTTTTTTGGAGGCTATTATGCTTTTATTTCGAAATGATAAAAGAAATTTGTCAGAGAAAAATTTAAGGCCTCTTTTTTGCCGTCCAAAGCAGCACAATTTGCAGAAATCAGTGTCCCGGAGACTGGGAATGAGTTTTCGATATCCATTGTGTTGATGACGTAGAAAATACTTGAGATTCGTTCTTTTGTATGCTCACAGTGTGTTTCGTTCCATTTCTTCAAAAGAAATTAGATGATGAAATTATGTCTTCTACAGAGTCTCTGTCAGACAGACAGAAAGTCGGCGAGGTCGAAGACTTCTCCTTTGCCGCCATGATACTCGTGAGTTGAAGTATTTTCTACGTCACAGCCTTGTAATACAATAGCTTTGGCCGCGCGCTCGATAGAGACACTTTCTGGCGGAAAATTCAAAACTTTCAAGCCGAATAATTTCACAATGGGAAGGATCTTTTCGATGAAACCCACAAATTTAGATAAAGAAAGTAAAGCACTATCAAACCATGGAAATATTTTTTTTTACTTCATATGCACTTTAAGGCGGAGAAGGAGATTGAATAGAATAGATAACTTTATTTATACACGGTATTTCCATCAGCTTATTTATCATAATCAGCTAGCTACCTATCTTCCTAACTACAAATAAGAGGTACAACATATAAAAAATAGAAACTGCTTTTCATTGGAGCGCTCGCTGATGGCGTTGGTAGCTGGCATGACACGCATAAGTTTACCAAGTGTGCAAATATCACTCAGTAGGAGTTTGGGATCATTTCCGAGTGACTGAAATCCGTTTTATTTTCAACATTTTATATTTGTTTTATCAAAAAAAAAAAAAAAACTGAGGACGGGGGGGCTCTTGCTACGGCCCTGCCACTACAGCGATTTCTCACAAGGCTAGCAATCTGGTTTGGAACAAGTGACCGGTACCCGAAGAAAAGTTTGTATATCTCTGGTAAGCTGGATGTCATCTAAAATGCACATGTTGGCACACGGAGAGCTTGGTTTAGTCTCCAGCTGAAGATATTTAGTAAGCAAGTACAGTATTTAGTAAATATGTTTGTGTAGTATAGATGTCGATTCACGTCTTGCTAAATTTTGTTCGCCTTTAGCTTCAACTTGAGAGTGCAATTAAGTCCCAAATATTTTGCTTTAGTGGTTTCTTAAAAATCTACATTACAATAACTTTTATTGTTACAATACGTACGAAAAAGATTGGCAGTTGTATTACTTTTTTACGAGTGAAGTATTTAGTTTTTGGCCTACACGTACCCCTTTTCGGTTCGTACTTGTTCAGGTAAATGTAAAAATATCTGAAAATATCTGGAATATTTTGTTAGTTTTAAAATAACATACAGGACAAGCAGTAGCACGGATGTAATAAAGATAATGTATTTAAACACACTCGATTTTCAATAAATCTGACGAAAATCTTAAACAAATCGAATAAAATTATAAAACACATAAAATTACACTGGCGTGAGATCCTAACAGTGAATAAACAAACAAAGGAACATCGAGATGCAGCCGTTTAATTTCTAATGGCTGAAAACAGCAACAACAGTAACCAATCAAAGCTTCTGCGAGTCAACGAGTAAATATGAAACGCTCTTTTATACTTAGTGGATGTCGTACCAGGAGTCACGAAGCGCGATTAACGAGTGCGGAGCTCGAGGCACGCGTGGAGAGGGAACGAAAAAGATAAGCGGGAGAGGGCGAACAAAGTGCCCGCGCTAACTTTCAACATTCATAACTTCCTTACTATGTATTCAAACGCCATCAAATTTTGTGAATTTTCCTAAAATTTATCTGGCAACAATTTGATTTGACTTTTTATTGATCATGTTACTTGATGTTTCCATAGCAACAAGATTTTGACAGCCATGTCTTTTGTAGTTTGCATACTTTTACCTTTCAATAAAGAAAAACAATATTTATTGGTATAACTTTTACATTTTTACGTCATTCACTGTCATTCCGCGCGCCAATCCACTCGGTTATCGTGATCACTGACTTCGCATACGATAAATTTAAGGTGTTTCCCTCCAGTTTTCATGCAGCCGCACCGACCATTTTTAAGCGGCCGTTTAACTAACTTCCCTTTATTGAATTAGTATGAAACTTACATAAAGTATTGTACTTAGTTTGAAGTTTATAAGATTGTAACAATTTTGTAAATCAGATTAAAAATTGTGGAGATAAACGAGAAACATTGAAATTGCTTGAGTATAAATTCCGAGCGATTGCGATGGCATCTAGAAAAATCAAAACTATTACGATAAACTATGACATATGGCAATCAAAATATCTAAAAATTAGAAACTTTTGTCAAGCCGATTTTGAGTAAATCAGAAAAACATTTCTAACTTGTGATTTTGCATGTGTATGAGCACATCAATAAGTTCCTCAATTAAGCTTATAAAAGTTTAATTTCTCAATCTCAAATTTACGCCAAAATGTGTGTTTAGAGTATGAGATGAAACTGTGAAAGTTTGAAAGCGTTTCTCGTTTTAGTTTTGGAGATTCGATTTTCTATAGGAAACCATAGTTTTTTACTGAGTCCTTGATATTGTAGTTTTAGCGCTTTTCTATATATTTCAAAAACCGCGAGATAGATTTTTTTTAACTTTTATAGTCGTTTCTTTATAATATGAACAACATTGTCTCGAAGTTTCATCTTGATTGAAATATTGCAACATGGTCAAATAAAATAATAAAGTTCACCCAAAACGCGATTATGCAAATTGAAGCATTTTTACCTAAACTGAAAAAGTATAGAAAGGGCTAAATTTGTTTCTATCCTCCTAAATTATCACTTCTGTCGTTAACTTTGATTAAATTGATAAGTTTCATTCAAAATTTATTATAATAATGGCAGGAATACTTCCAGCAAAACTCTCAATTCGAAAAGTTGTTTTAACACCGGTTACGGACCAGACAAAATAAACTGAAAGATTCTGACACAGTGGACACGCTATTTTAATAATTTGCGTGCGATCTCGCACGCTTGTATCTTCTTGTTTTTGAAGGTTAACGCGCTTCTTTGTTAGCGTGCTCACACTATTCCAATACTCCCTATTATCAAATCGTGAACTAACGTGCATGCAGATTCCCAAGACATGTAAGCTTATTTTCCAATATGCCTAATCTGATGCCTAATACAACGACGCCCAAGTATACGCTCCCACAGCGTCTTGTTCAACAGAGATCCAGCAACTACACAACCAGTGGTGGCCAGAATGAACATTCACTAAAATAGTAAATGTTTTTTTCTTTTTTTTGTTGTTAAAAAGTGAAAATACTGTAGGATATAGCAATCAAAGTTTTTAAGGACCAACAACAAAAATACAAACGGCAACATTGGTTTATTACAAAATATTTGTTTTTAGCATATTTTCTTGCTTTATATATCCTTGCTTTTCCACTTTTTCAAGAACCTTGAACATACGGTTCCCCACTGATGGATTTTTCACTCTAAATATAAATACGAATAAAAAGAAACATGTTATTTAAGGTGGCGTCATATAGTTATTGGCCAGTCTTCCAAATAAAATATACATGATCTTATTGCTGTCTTTCGAGAGTTTTGTGTCGCGATACCAGGCATAATTATACATACACGTAACTTTGGCTTTTCCCGGCCTTTTCGGAGAAAACTAATTTGGCAATCTTGTCTCGTTACAATGGCAACCACTGATTGAGTTGTTGGGCTTGTTGTTCCAGGCTATTCTCGTTTTTTTACACGGTAAATATTCACCATTTTTGGTGAAACAGAATAAGCCTTCAGTAAGTTTCATCTGAGAAAGCCATAAAAAGATCGGTACATAATTTTCGGCAATTTACTCACTTTTCGTTTTTTACGTTTTTTGGGTTTGTGTATGTACAAAAATTGTTGTCTTTTTTTGTGATCACGAACCAAGAAAATCCTACAAATTTGCCAATTTTTATAAAAATTTACCGCGTGAAACGAGCACAATAAACGTTTTAGCTACCGTAAAAACGTCTATATTTTCGTGGCGTCATCTAAATAAACAAGCGCACGTTCGCACCATTTTCGAGCCCATGCCTCGCGCGCCAAAAAACTATATGGAACCACCTTAAACACGATTTAAAATACGATTAGTAAATTAGATACATTCCAAGGTATAAACACCTTTTCTACGAACATTTTTTATTTTATATTCAGTAAGGTGGCTTATTGTAAATCATTGTACTGAAGTGAAGTAATCCAGTAAGTTGAAACTTCGTAAGCTTTACTCCCTGATATGTCTAAAACATGAATGATGATGATTGTCGTGAACGTCTCCATAACAATAAATGTCAGAAAACCATATCAATATCAATTATAACCAATAAGCGGCACTATGCTAACATCAATATGTGACGTTCTCTGACTGGTAGTTCCGCTGTTCTTATTACTTACCATGTACAGTAACCCCACTTCCTTTCGAGTTCATACACTTTAGTCACAGAGCACCATTTCCTGGTCGCATGTTGAGCTGTGCATGTCCAGTAAACAACACCCTTATAAATAAAGGGAAATTTACAGCAAGCTCCCTGGGAATTTCCACCAACTGTGGGCACACCATCTCTACAGTCTAAAACACAAAGTTTAAAAGTCGTTTTAGCCACAATTACAAACGTGTTTAGTTGTGTCGATTAACCCATTCTAAAACATTCCAAGCGCTGTGTATGGTTAAGAGACCATAGTACATATATATGCGCCAATATGTAACTCGCTATGTCAGGCAATTTAAAGAAAATAATAATGAAAAAGGAAGACCTTCAAAATTAACTAAATACCGTCTATTTGTACGATACATGCATGCATATGAAGTTTTGTGATTGAAACCTGAATTACTCTGAAGGAAAGTCATTAAGCGATTCGCGGCTGCGAGTAGAGTACAACTATTAACATTGGAAATGCATTTATTTATTATATTAAGGAGCTCCACTAAGTTTACAAACTGCAACATTATAATATAGCTTACACATAGCATAAAGAAATTTAACGTCACGGTTACTTTAGCATTGTATTACCTTGAATAGCAATTTTTTGATGCTCAAAGCCGCCAATTGTTTCCTCGCTCCGTTTGCTGCAGCACTGTTTGGGACACAATTCGTCGCAGAATTTATAACACAAAGTGGGGCAATCAAGCCTCGATCGGACACTAAACATCGACGATGAAGGAAGAGGCCTTGACATTTTATCTGCTAGCCCGCAACATTGTGGAGGACATTTGTCAGGACAGCTTCTAGAATTACAATTAGCTGGGCACAATTTGGTAGCTATGTATGATGAAATCGTACGAGTCCAAGCTGGCTGTCTCCCTACCATGCAACACTCCTCTGGACAGGAGCTAGAACAAAAGGTTAAGCAGTTCTGTGGACAGTACGCTGGTGCTGGTGCTATCATGGAAGGGTCCCGAAGAGGCCGGGGCATTTTATCCGGTTGTGTCTGTGTATTTGCATTGCTTTTTAATCCTTTTATACAACAGTAGTCTGGACACGTGTCAACACATCTATTATCACAGCCAACGTTACATGGCGGGAAAGCTATGTTTGGCTGAGGAACCGAGCCTGGGGCGTCACCTACGGTAGGAATAAAAATATTGCTTTTTGTTTCACTTTAGAAAGATTGTTAGTTAATTTTACTTGTCTGACCTGAAGAGTTATTTAAAAAACAAAAAAAAAAAAAAAAATAAGGGTAATGGGAAGTATGCCATTTCTAACAGCCGCTGTTTAATATTGGAACTGCACATTGACTTTTGTTAATTTTATTTTTACTTTATTTCCTTTATTTTGTTTAGTGACATTTGAATTAAACTTATATGACGCACTAAGTTTCTATTATTTTTCTATTACTCGGATATGACCGCTTCAGTGGCTTTTGATTCTGTAAAAGCATAGAAAATATGGCTTTTGGAATGTATGGTTTTGGAATTGATAGCACAGTCCTTTACCTCAATATTGTTTCCCACATCATTTGAGTTTGGTCCTTTTTAATTTTATAGTTTATGAAAATTATTGATTGCTGCTTTTCGACCATTAGCGATAAGTATTTTTACCTCCACAGTAACCCCACTGTTTGTCCACGTCATAGTTGTAAGTGGTGGCACACCAGGGTTTGGTGTCATCCTGAGTGGTGCACGTCGTATACATTTTCCCGCCATATGTGAACGGAAAATGACAGCAGTTACCATTCGAGTTACCACCGTAACTCAGAAAGCAGGGCGCACAGAATCCCCACTGTTTATCTTTATCATAATTACCGGTGGTTGAGCACCAGCGGTAGCCGCGCTCAGCTCTTGTGCAGCGATGTTGTGGAGTTCCTTGATAGATAAATGGAAACATACAACAAGCACCATGTGATGTACCACCATGCGTGGGCATGCAGCCTACAAAAGCTAAAACCATAATAAACAATTATGGATTGAGTTACATTCCACGTGACAAATGACCAGAAAAACGCATCATAAAAAAATTATATACGGTGGGAAATTTGGTTGAATGATTTCAGTATTACGTGGCATAAAGATTGTTTTAGTGTTTTTGAAAGTAGAGCATTCACAGGGGCGGATCCAGGAATTCCTGAAAGGGGGTTTGTACACCTTAATAATTTTCGACGCCATCGGCGTGGATGGCGAGCGCCGCGGGCGCGAGCTTCTAGGAAGGGCCGGGGCCATGCCCCCCTCCCAGGAAATTTTTTTTTTCCGATTTTACTCTCTAAAACGCCATTTCCAGCATTCCTGAGACTCGAAAAGCGTTTGTGAAGGCATGATATAAAATCTGGAGTTTAGCTTATTTCTCAACCAGAAAACCAAAACTAATAATAATGCATGATTAAAAGGGACAGCAGAAACAACGATAGTAATTTGTCCTTTTTTTTACATACCTCGTAAATCGAACAATGTAGCCTAAAAGTGTCTTTTTACAAAACCCTCGCATATCTCGTCTACTCGAATTTCTCAGAGTAATGCATAGCAATAACGGCGAGATCTGAGAAGCGCTCTTCAGACATCGTTGATCTGGATCAGGTCTTGATCTGTTTCATGAGCGAAAAGGATCGCCCGATCAGCTTCAGCACTACTGATTGGTTGGGTGCATGCAATGAGGTGATGACAATGGATGTTTGGAAAAGCATCTTCGTCACACGCGCAAAGTGCTAGTGGAAGATTGCTTGGAAGTTACTTCTCTGCTGACTGTCACATAGTTTGCCATATTCGCAGCTCATTCCCAAGTACAACATGCCTTCTGTTCATCACATAATTCCAGGGTGTTATTGACTATGATTGATCGTACTAGATAAAGCAGGTGGGAGGCGTGGCGATCCTCGTCAGAAAATCGGTCTTGCATTTGAATGAGCAGGGAATCAAGAAGTGGAATAGCCACAGATTTTTTGAAATGATCGATTGGATCCTGAAACGATCTTTTCATGTGTTAACGTCCTACTGTCGCGAAATGTACATTATCTTTTCCTAACTTGACAATCATTTAGTTGGTGGAAGTGAAACAACTACGTATAAAACAATTTTATTCTATTATTTATGAAGAGTCAAACAAATAAAAAACAATGCTGCTCAAAGGGGGGGTTGCAACCCCCTCAACCCCTCCCCTGGATCCGCCTCTGATTCAGTAACATGTTTGATAAAAGCATATAAGCTAGCTGTCTCAAAATTATTGTAGAAAGTGAAAGTGAAAAAACGCCCCCTATCTAAGAATCTATAAACTATACAAACAATCGGAAGTTCATTGAATTCTGACTGGTTGTTACGACTGACCCCTCGACATCCACTGAAGATGGATGTGGTATTTTACAGTTGTCTGAATGCTTGGCTTGGAATTTATTAGATTGAAGTTCGCTTATGTACGAGATAATGCTGCTGGATGATATCAATATATTTTGATCACATTCAGAAGTAGCAGGCACCAGAGTATCTTGTCTTGGCAATCAATGAAAAAAATGTATGCCTTTTGTATTTCAAGTATAATTATTGCCAGTTTCTAAATTAAAACAAATGTTTCTTAAAGGTGTTTGAAAAACATCCTAAAATGCTCAAAAACCTTTACCGCCACCACTACCCTAGGTAACATGGAAATGTCTTGAAAAATGTGGAGTTTCTTAAGTGCTCAATGCATGTAGGTAGCCATTCCGTTGTGGGTGCTGAAAGTTTGTTTATATAATATTTCATTTCTTGATAGACCACAAACTAGTGAACAATAAGTAATAATATATGAGAAATATATGATGAGCATTTACCTGCGACGAAAGGTAGGTTGGGCAAAGGTGGAAGTGTTGCTAAAGTAACAGAGGGCACTATTGGTGGAATAGTGGGGAATAAAGGAGGTGCCGGACATGGAGGAGGGCTTCCAGGTATTTGAGGTCTACCTGGTGGTGAACATGGGGATGGGAATACTTGAGGGGGGGTTGGCAGTGGAACAGGAGAGGAAGGACCAGGAATAGGTTTGCAAGGGGGCGATCCTGGAGGAAGAGTACTATTGGGAAGGCACGGTGGACGTGGAAGGGTAGTGGGATACTTTGTTGTTGTAAGTTTAGGGGGCCGTATAAATGGAGGAGGAGCAGGATGAAGAGGGGAAGGAGGAGGAGGGGGCGCAGAAGGAGAAGGAAGGGGTGGTGGAGCAGGGGGGAGGGATGTAAGCGCAGGCGGAGGAGGAGTAGGTGGAGGTGGTAGAGGAGGGGGGAAGGATGGAGGCGGAGGTGGAGGCGGGAAGGGAGGAGGGGTAGGTTTACAAGGGGGTGATCCTGGAGAAAGAGTGCCAGGATTAACAGGGCAATGTGGACGTATCGTGGTAACAAATGGAGTGGTTGAAACACATGGTCGGATTGTAGTCGAGGATAAGGGCGCCTCGGTAACATTAGTAACACATGGTGGAATGGTACTAGGAAACTTTGTTGTTGTCAATTTAGGGGGTCGTGTTAATGGAGGAGGAGAAGGAGGAGAAGGTGGAGGTGGCGGAGGAGAGGGGAGGGATGGAGGTGGAGGTTGAGGCAGAGGAGGAGGAGGGGTAGGTTTACAAGGAGGCGATCCTGGTGGAAGAATACTAGGATTAGAAGGGCAAGGTGGACGTAGTGTAGTAACAGGTGGAGTGGTCTGAACGCACGGTCGAATTGTAGTCGAGGAGAAAGGCGCCTCAGTTACAGTAGAAACACATGGTGGAAGGGTAGTGGGAAGTTTTGTTGTCAATTTGGGGGGTTGTGTTAATGGAGGAGGAGCGGAAGGAGGAGGAGGAGGAGGAGGGAGAGGAGGAGGAGGAGAAGGAGGGAGAGGAGGAGGAGGAGGAGGAGGAGGAGGAGGAGGAGGAGGAAGAGTAGGAGGAATAGATGGAGGTGGTGATGGAGGAGCCGGAGCCGGAGCCGGAGCGGGAGCCGGAGGCGGAGGAGGAGGAGAAGGTGAAGGCGGTGGAGGAGGGAGGGATGGAAGGGGTGGTGGTAGTGGCGGTGGTGGTGACTTTGTAGGTAGCACTGTAGGAGGATGTGGTTGTAGTGTTGCTAGAGGAGGAAAGGGTGTATGATGTGGTACATGAGGTGGATGAGTGTAAAGTGGTGGCGGTGGAGGCGGAAGAAAAAGAGGTGGTGGAGCTGGTGAAAGATGTGATGGTGTAATTGCAGGCTTCGGAGAAGTAGTTGGAGGTTTGCTTGTTGAAATTAATCCAGGTGTCGTGGGCTTGGTAGTTGAGGTACCTAAATAATAAATTAAAAAATAATATATATATTAAAATTAAAAGAACCTAGTAGGATTTTATTTAAATAATCATCTGCCGCGTACGTTATTTTGTCGTCGTAAAGGACCCTTCATTATTTACTTAATTTATGTGTCCAATAGATAAAATGCAAAATAATAAAGGTCCGCCATTACCGTAAATTTTTTTAACTCCCCACAACTTCCTTCTAACAAGCCTATCCACTTTAAAAGTCCCCCCCCTCAAAATAGAGGATTTTTGGTATGTTAATTCACTACCTTCTTTTGAACCAGGAATTTATCTAAATAAATATTATGGAATGTTATCAGCGAATTTCATATTTTCCTCCGATGGAGCCTCCGATGAAATATTTTACTAAAAAGACACCTTTGATTTCGGTAGAGTTAAGACATAAAAGTAATTGTTCAAAGGCTAGTCGTACTTATTTTTGGTCTGGAAGTAACTGTAACTTGGATAGGGAAATAACAGCGATGACCAGGAATCGCATATATTTTCTTCTTTCCATCTAAAAGAATTTCAAGGTTTCCAGCTGGATCTTTTGCCCAAAAGGTGACAGTTTGCTTGCCAAAACGTTTGGACGCAGTCTCATCAAGATAAAGCTGCTGATTGTCCCCCACACTATCCGTGAGCTGAAACGTAAATGGCGCATAGGTTGTTGGTGGTCTCTAACTATGTTGAGTTATTGAATGTGTATATTCGGCCGAAGCATGTCATTAATGACTTTACTCTTGTGAAATTGCTGATTGAACTCATGTTCTTATTGGTCCTTGGGGATATAAAAGAAAAATGACGCTTTAAAATTTCACTTGAGCAAGAAATCCAAAATGGTAAGTTGGGCGCCCGGCACTATACACTATCTACTTGGGCAGGCGAGAAAGACAAAACCAGTTCGTAAATATTATCCTTCGATTTAAACAACTGGTTTACTACCATCACCAGCTAGCCAAAAATATCAAGCGCTCTTAGTTCGCAAACAAACATAGATTTTACAAAGACGTTTCTCCCTGCAGTACAAGGGATCGCGAAATTAAGTGATGCTCAGTCAGTCAATAAGCTTTGTGTGGTTTAACTAGACCACCAGACGGTTGTGTAGTGGAGGCGCGGTTGTGTAGTGGAGGCGCGGTTGTGTAGTGGAGGCGCGGTTGTGTAGTGGAGGCGCGGTTGTGTAGTGGAGGCGCGGTGGTGTAGTGGAGGCGCGGTGGTGTAGTGGAGGCGCGGTGGTGTAGTAGTAAGCTCGTTGGACTTTCAACCCGAAGCTCGGTGGTTTGAGACCTGGCATGCGTTTCTAAAAAATGGTCCCGAAGAGATATTCGGGCCCGATAATATATCTAGGAGCGGACATTTATGGCCTTAGAAGAACTTCACCATTTAGCCATTCAAAATCAATATCAATTAAATCTCTGTTCACAAACTTTATGAACATGAAATAACCTTTCGGGCCCGAAATGTGTTCGAGACTTTTTCATCATGCTGTTTCCTTAGACAAGAAACTTTGCTCCACATAGTCTCTCCACCCGGGTGTATATAAATGAATACCAGTGACGTAATGCTTGGGTTAACCTCTTAGATAGACCAGCATCCCATTCGGAGGAGGGGGTGTAACAATACTCCTAGTTGCTTCATGCTATAGATTGAAACAGGGTTAAGCTCCGGCCGTGTGGGCACCCTGTGACCTATGTGCGACTTTACCTCTACCTTACCTACCAGTCGCTTGTATGTGCGTTCTTACCCGAGGCAAAATATCTTCAACAAAATCAACAGGGAACTTGGATTTCTTGTGCGGCTGGATTCTTTCCAAACCCGTTACTTGATTTGACTTGATAATGTATTGGAGATCTAACGAGGGTCCTATGACCAAATAGCCTTCTGGTTTAAGACTGGAATAGAGCATGAAAGACAGACCAGCAGTGTTGTCAAAGTGAACGTACAAGCAGGGACTTCCTGGATATCAAAAGAGAAAGGTTGACATGCAATTATAAAGTTAACAATATAGCAAAACATTTTAGATGCTCCCCGAGGGATCGCCACCCTTTTGTGGTCGTGGGGCTTGCGTGTCTCAGTGACCTCTAGAGCAATGCCGGCTGGAGCTTATCCTCCTTGTAGGGACACTTAATCCGAACAGGTCGAAGGGTAGTGGCTAGACTAAGTGCAATTCACTGGTCTCTCAGGTTGGGGATTGGGCACAGGGCCTTTAAAAGGCCGGTTGTTACAGAAGCCGACAGCCCAATGTGCCTTTTGACGAGGACAGAATTCAGTTATAAATAGGTCAAACATGTTAGAAGACTGGAAACAAGTCATATTAGTAAAACCGAACATCGTTTCGATATTGACGTGATATTATGTTAAAGTTGGCCGAATTTTCCCTGCGGCAATGTATTGGGTTCCTCACGTACAAGGCCAAAATTTAAAATGTTCTTAAAAGGAATGGCAAAAATGTGACTGCATTTGTTTGTACATGTGGCATCGTGCCAAGGTTCTGAACTTACAGAGTGTGTTTTCGTCATCTTGACAAAACTAGATCACGGTTGTCTTTAGGAATTTCGAAGTTTTCGTATCATTGTTTTCGAGTTACGATTTGTTATGAGTAATTTTAAAGGGATAGTATCACGAGGTTCCACGCGCGGCACTGTTCACTATTCTTGCACCGGAATTTTGGACATATCACTGTTAAAAGTGATTTTTTTCTTTCTTCTGGCTATCAAAACGGAATTTTTGGAATCAAACTTGAAAAGTGGGCCGACGTTTTCAAGTTTCGACCTCGTGATACTATCCCTTTAATTCCATTTAACTCCGAAATAAACATTAATTATTCATTAAGTTCAAAAAATTAATTAAAATTCATAAGCCTGACAGTGTTTTGGAAACCCGATTTTAATTAGCATAGATTTTGGCGATTTCATTCCTTTGATCAGTTTGAGAAGCCATTGTTACAGTATAAAACACTCGAAAAAGTATCCAAACGCCTCGAATTAGAAGTTAGTTAAAAAATTTGAAAATCCTGATAAAACACTCCTCCTCGTGTTTGATATATTACATATGATATAATCTGTCTCAATTTTACCATCGGGCTTGGGAAGAGTTGGCCCTGTCGTCGGGAAAGTGGTTGGTTTTGATGGCGTTGTGAGCATTACTGGAGGCTTGGGAGTTTGCACCACATCAAAACAGTTCATCAGTGGATTCTCGTTTGCAGATATTGGCCGTACGGCAAAAGAACATCGCCTGAGCCAATCTGTGGATGCAGTGTTGAAGTCCGTTACTATATTTATTTGGTGATAGTTTTTTTGCTCGCTTCTGCAAATGTACCAGCCTTGTCTCATGAGGCTAAACTGAAATGCTCCTGGCAAAGAAAATACCTGATAAAAGGCTACACTGGCGTCGATATCTAAAAACGAAGTATGACAAGAAACATTAATGCAAGTGTGAGCTACATATTAATATTAACACCGTTTTTTGGTCTGTAGATCTCAACAAGGCCTGGGTGTGTCCGGTATATGCCAAGGATTACAGCTAATCGAAGAGTAAAGAACCTTAAACCATTGAAATTCTTAAGTGTGACTATTTAATTAAAAGCCTTTTAGTGGTTATTTCTTAAGGCTTGGTTTTTACTAGTGCATAAGCATAAACACAAGCATAAGTTTAGTGTGGAGATTACCGACATAGAGACAAGCATAAGCATACAGCTATTTCGAGAAAGGTTGTCACATCGGAGCGTTCACGTGTACGCGACAATGTCGCGAGATTGTCTGGTAAAAATAAGTATACGGAGGCATAGGAGCTTTGCTGCGCGGTATCATGAGTTGAAAAAGAAATCAAGAGTCACGAAGAATTTTGCAGAGTAAAGAAAATCTCAGCGGGTACACTACACATTGTCTACTGCTCATATTCTGAATTCAAATCTATTTAAGCTTAATTTCTGTATTTTTGAAGTTGTGGTTTTGTTTTAAGAACCTGCAGATGAAGAATGTGTTTTGTTTTTTTTTCTTCACTTTCTGACCTATTTGCGTTGAGGGTACCGGTTTCAAAAGTAACATTCTGCTGACTAAATTTTAGGTTAATTTGGAACAAATTTTTTCGTGTTGAAAGAAATGTAATGTTAATCATGTTACGAGCCTGGGACAACGAAAATGATCTGAGTCTCCAACAGGAGTCGAACTTATGCCTTTCAGTAAACTGGTCGAATGCTCTAACCACTGAGCTACGAGAGACTCGTGGCGAGTTAGACCATATACTAGGTTCTATATCACTCGCGTTCTGCGTACTGCTAGGATCACAATGTCTTAAGCGTCATGTGAGGTGATAAATAAAGGAGGATGGTAAATTTCGTAGTATTCTCACTGCATAATTAATTAGCTCATAGTGGAAGTTTAAGTAATCTCTTCGCATTCCCCCGTGATTGCGCATGCTTGTAGTAGTGGTAATGCTTTGCGCTCCTGGAGTATAAATTTGGTCCCTCCGCCTAGAACGTGGTCATTTCATCTGTACTCCGGGACGACAGTCAACTTTCGCTTAGTGTTGGCTCGTCAACCGCCACCAGCGCTATGGCCGACTGTGTTCGTCCTCGTCCACCCGTTTCTGACGCTGCCCTGACCGTTAAAGGTGCTTTGGATAACCCAGAACCTGCAATTAATCCGCCTCCGGCGCCAGCATTGTAACCAGAGCCGGTTCCGGCACTTGGAGCTGCAGATGAGGTAATTTTGGGGTATCCGGTTAGTCTTGCTGCGCTAGAGTTTATTCCGTTTGTTCCATTTGGTTACCCGTGAGTTTTTTGCTTTCCGGCGTAGTTTGCGTTTTTTCCTTTGAGAAGGCTATTTTTACACTTTCGTTTACGTTTTCCTTCTTGCCGCCACGTGGACTTGTACAGCTTTATCCTGTTTACCGGTAGTCTTTTGTTAGTTCGGTGTTTTCTTATACATTCCGCGCGCTTTCTTTGGCATAGTTTTCAAGTTCGTGCCATTTAAGTTTATTGCGGCTTTGTTAATGCTTTCATGGTGGCTTTTGTCATTGCTTTTGTCGTCGCCCTCTGCATGTCCTTTTTTCGGCGTTTGTTTAGCATCGTTAGTTTATTTTCGTTCGGGTAGCATTACGGAGTACTTCGCCGTGGAATTCTAAGGGTTTGCCGCCAGGGTACGGCATATTTGCGCGTTGTTTAGGAATATTCCACTCAAATTGAGGGTGTGGTGCGGGATTGCAAAATTTTTTGGCGTTTACCATCGGCTCGTGTTATGCAGTTTAGTGTATGTCTAATTTTCTGCACTCCCGCGCCATACAGCAAATTTCTACTAGACCGGTTAAGACTGTTAGGGCAATGAGTTGTTTAAATGCATGAGTATCCCACTGGTGAAGACTGCTTAGTGCAGTGAGTTATTACGAGTATCCCACCGGTGAAGACTGATCAGTGGAATGAGTTATTAAAATGCATGAGTATCCCACCGGTGAAGACTGTTGATGCAGTGAGTTATTATGAGTATCCCACCGGCGAAGGCTGATCAGTGTTATGAGTTATTAAAATGCATGAGAATCCCACCGGTGAAGACTGCTTAGTGCAGTGAGTTATTATGAGTATCCCACCGGTGAAGACTGATCAGTGTTATGAGTTATTAGAGTGCATGAGTATCCCACCGGTGAAGACTGCTTAGTGCAGTGAGTTATTATGAGTATCCCACCGGTGAAGACTGCTTAGTGCGGGGAGTTGTTATGAGTATCCCACCGGTAAAGACTGATCAGTGCGATGGCTTATTTAATGAATACGCCACCAATGCTCACTGCAGCAAATTACTGAAATGGGTATGCCACCGGCGAAGACTGATCGGTGCAGTTAATGATTTAAACGAGCAGGCCGCCGTTGACGACTGCTCAGTGTGGTAAATTTCTAAAATGTGTATCCCACCGGTCAAAATTGATCCGTGAAGTAAATCATTGAAATGAACATCCTACCAGTTATGACTCCTCGGTGCGGTGAGTTATCATCATGTCACCGGTCATGCGTCGGCACGTAACTCACCCGCCTGCGATGTTTTATAAGTGTTACGTCATCTAGTTACTTCAATCTTTAGTTCGTCTCGTTCTGTTTATTTTCATCTGCTAAACCTGCTCTCTTCGTTGATCTTGGGGGGGCCTGCTCAGTGTCTCAATTCCGGACCTAGTTCGGAGCTCGGGGTCAACGAAGGGGTGGGTCCCCGCCCTTTTGTTTACACAATATCTCCCTTTGTTTGTTCATTTAGGATAAAATAGTTCGTTTATATCAGGTTTGCTTAAGCTTCCTCACTTTCACTTTCTACAATTTTCCTGTGTGTGGTATTAGCAGGGGACCTCCCCTTTTCGTTGGCCCCCTACCTTCACCAGGTGTGATATATTGCTGTGTGTATGCAGTGAGGATATGGTATTGTTTGAAGTCATTGCTATTCAAAGCATGGGCCACTTATTTTATTTCAACCCGATTCTTACTGCCTTTCCGTCCTGTCGCGTACACCCCAATGCTTCGATAGGACAACCTTTCTCGAATTAGCTGTAAACGTAAGAGGGATTAACACACTTATTATTCCTACCTTGTTCACACCAGAAATTTGAAAACGTGATATAATCATATAGCAAAGACAGTCCATTATTGGAACCCGCAAGGCAATAGAAAGAGGGCGCGCCCTGTTCAAACGTTGAGGCGTTCACGTTTGATTGAGCTAAAGGTTTAACGTGGACTTCTGTAAAGAAAACTGCACAGAACAGAACTTGATGGAAAGACTTGATTACCGACTTAGGTTCCTCAAGGAATCGAGAAGTTAAAAGAAGAAGTCATAGCATAAGCACAAGGAAAACGAAAATGTTTGTTTTTCGTGTGCTTATACGTTTATGTCGCGTAAATTTCTAGTTCTTCTTATGTTTACGCTTTTTCATGTGCCTATGTTGTTAATGTCCTGATATGCATATTGTTATGCTTACGCGCCAGTGAAAACTGTTGTAGTTTTTTATTTGAAACGACTTTTATTATTGTTTTCTCGAGTTTTGATTAAAGTTAATTAGCTTACAAAATCCTTTAACGTGATTTCTTTATGTTGACGTATTGACGTATCAAACGTACCAAAGTTTGGGTCTCTTTTTCGCCCCAAAACAAATCTGTAGTTTTTTTGTCGAATATAGTTACCAGGGACACACGCTGACTCGAATGATATGGTTTGAAATATCCCGTTTCCCTGTGCAAATCCAGGAATGTGGGCGATGAAAACCTAATATCAATTAAAAGAAAAACATTACTTAATAACATGAGATTAAAAGGGGTTAACGGTCAGTTGTCAAACACCTTTTCTTCTTTTAGGAAGAAATAGATCTTACAACCCGGGGGGAGGGGGCGAGGGGTATAGTAATTTGTTAATGGGGATGTGCCGCTGAATGGGGTCGTATTTTCATGACTGGATTGGCTATAGTGGGGTTGCATTTTCAACAGAGTTACCAGTAGAATGGGGTCGCACATTATCGGGATTTTTGGGGAAAGAAAACTCTGGCAATTTTTGTTTGTAGGCGAAGAATAAAGTCTTCTACATTTAACAAATGTACTAATAGGGGACACATAGACGCCTGTTTGGTACCATAGACGCCTTTTGTACCAAAACCGAAAAAAAACACAGATCCGGACCCATCGTCGAATGAAATCATTTACACAGGCAAATACATGCGGTCCTTACCGCTTTTTTAACGAGTCCTGGTTACTATTTCTGTAGACAGTGTAAATGCGGCGTTAAGACACCTTCAACAGTGTAG
The DNA here is from genome assembly GCA_024195265.1 of Dendrophyllia cribrosa. Classification (NCBI taxonomy): domain Eukaryota; kingdom Metazoa; phylum Cnidaria; class Anthozoa; order Scleractinia; family Dendrophylliidae; genus Dendrophyllia; species Dendrophyllia cribrosa. Next base: position 48,420,164 of record JAJLRJ010000003.1, read on the forward strand.
TGCTAAAATGCCGTAAAATACCGTCTGCTACTTTAAGTAAATACTATCATCGCAGGAAAAACCTGATTGAAAAAAAGTTATCGGGTGTAAAGTGTAAACTATAAATTACACCACCGAATGATTTTCTGGGAATTGCTAAAAAACTTTTCGTTTTCTCAGATAATTACGCATTATCATAACATAGGCTGCGGTCACATCTGGGCTACTAACTATAGTTAAGACGGGGATAACTATAGTTAGCTATTTCGGTAATGTGACCGCTTCTCTGCTCGCTCTAACTATAGTTAGAAAATTGACGCCTCAGTGATCCCAAACATACAGACTAACTATAGTTATACCCAAGCAGGGTTCATGGGTTAGTCTTAAGTTTACAAACAAACAACCAATCAGAATGTGACAATTCTTTTCGCACGTGCGAGATGAGCATATATAAATATGCAAAATAAAAACCAAGCGTGAAGCGAGGGGGAAACCAAAAACGACATAAAAAAATTTACACACAACAAGGTAGCAACACGTGTTCCCGGCGTCGAGCATCCGTTAAAATTCTCAGCTTATTTCTCATTTTTCTCCGACGGTTTGCCGCACGAAAAAAATAAATAAGAAGAAAAACTAGACACACTTTACGTCGATCAACCATGTTGACATTTCACGGATCAACAATAAGGGCCGTCACGAACCTCTTTTAATTCTGACGTCATCCATAGGCTAATTAGAACTAACTGTAGTTAAAGCCAAACCCGCGATATAAAAGGCGGCTGGACTGTCCAACTCATTTAAATGAGCAAAATCTATTGTTCTTACTCATTTGCATTAGAGTCGGCATGGGGCTTTGCCCTTTTGTACCGCAGGTTCACCTTTAACTGCGTGGTGTGACCGCAAAGTCGACCGAAAGCACTAACTACAGTTAGGTATGACGTCACGTAACTTGAGACTAACTTAAGTTAAACTTTAGTTACGTCGTAGGTGTGACCGCAGCCTTTGTCCATACCAATAAATGAAATATTAAGAGCCAATGTCAGCAAAAACCAGACTTGGTCCGGCCACGCTCAAAAATTAACCTACTTTCATTTTGGGCCTGAAGGTAGATGTTAAAGGGACACTGTCACGGGTTGACATGCGCCGGTTCTCGTCCGATCACCGAAGTTAAGCCCTGTCGGGCGAGGTTAGTACTTGGATGAGTGACCGCCTGGGAATACCTCGTGTCGTAGGCTCATCATTTTTCTTTCCTTTACTCCCTTTCATTTGTCATTTTTTTGGTTCCGTCAAGGAGCCACTCGCCCTGAGGAGGGCAAACTGAAGCCAAAGTCATGAAAACATAGCATACCTACGACGATATTCCAACGACAACAAATGGGCGACGAAGTCGCTGTCACTGGAAGCTTCATACCCGGCATCGAATTTAGCCTGAAGCCACGACCTGAATATCCGATTTTCCAAATATATTCGTTTGTGGTTTCTAGACCACGCTATCTTATATTCTGCTTGATCCTTGAACTTCCTCTTCCGTCCCGAATTGGTTCTTTTCCCTCCACCGCCGCCACTAGTCGACGCCATTTCGAAATTGACAGTTCAACTTGAAAAATTCAGGCTGAACTTTTCAAGTTTCGATTCGAAAAACTCGTGCATGCGCCCTCGTGACAGTGTCCCTTTAATGAGTTTAGTAATGTTCTGGGGTTAATTTTTCAAAATACGAATTAATTTTGGAATAAAATGAGAATCGATTTCGCGGCTCCGAGCCCTGAAAACTATGTGGGGTCATCTCCGCCCAAATCCTGTTTCAAATTCTGTTATGTAGAACCACAGGGAGCAGAGGAGCCAAATTTGACCTTTACGCGTTCGATCTTACGAGTATGTTTTTCGCCCCAGCGTGACCCCAAGCGTAATCGGAGCTTTCCGTTGGGTAACCGCAGATTGCTGACTGTGGGCGCCACAAAATCGTTACGCAGCAATAAGAGAGACAAGGGAGGAAACAGATTTGAGCCTAATTTTTGATCCCCGATTACTCGTTTTTGATTCAATAAAAAGTTCTGATTTTCGGCATGTAGCTTTATATGGACAGTCTCTGGACAGCTTTTTAACAATTTCGATGAAGAGATCCATTAATATGAGGGGTCATATCCGCCAAAATCCTGTTTCAAATTCTGTTATGTAGAACCTGTATATTTTATTACTTTACATCAAATTCTTTTCTCAAAACAGTAAAACTGAAATTGTACCAACAGAATAGAATTTAGGGAATCAGAACGGAATTTGAACCAACGAAACAGAATTTAAAACATCGTAACATAACGGAACAGAAATTGGAGCAATAGAACGGAAATTGATGATGTCCCAAATTCTGTTCTGTTTTCCAACGAACCGACTGAAGGAAGCAAATGGCATTAAAAACATGAGGTAAGAGCCGTGCAGGCCTGCCACCAGCCACCCCCCATTTTACACTTTATCATATCATAAATTATAATGTGCAACTGGTTCTTACCCAGGTTCCACTCGGTTCGTTGGAAAACAGAACAGAATTTGGAACATCGTCAATTTCCGTTCTATTGCTCCAATTTCTGTTCCATTGTGTTACGATGTTTTAAATTCTGTTTTGTTGGTTCAAATTCCGTTCTGATTCCTTAAATTCTATTCTGTTGGTACAATTTCAGTTTTACTGTTTTGAGAAAAGAATTTGATGTATTAAAAGTAATAAAATATACAGGTTCTACATAACAGAATTTAAAACAAGATTTTGGCGGAGATGTCCCCTCATAGAAAACAGCCGTCCAGACAGGCGAAAATAGTCGACCACAAAAAGTCGCTCGCGTGAATCAAACGACCTCAAATTTGATCAAACAAACACTCAATTCCGAGAAAATAGATACTTTCCACCTCATACAGAGCAGTTTTCATTTTCTGAAGGGTGATTTTGTCAGTCTGGCAACACTATTTCTGACTATTTTGAAGAGCAATTTTCAACTCGCGCGACAACGGTGGTTTTACCACGATAATGAAATTCGGATTTGTGAAAAGCAGCATTCTCCAATCATCTATTTATCTATGGCAATAAAGTAGCAATATGCCCCTCTTGAAGCCCACATAACAATTTGTCTGGGTTTTAGAAATCTTCATGAATGGGAGCGTGAAATTTGATATTTTGCTACAAATTATACTGACTTGGTCAGACTTCAGGCGATCATCGCATTCTCAAAGTCATTCTTATCCGGGTAAAAATGAATCAATCCGTTGTAAACTAAGCCTACAATTCACTAAAACAGAAAGAATTACTGTATAGTGACTAAGAAAATTTGGTTTTACTTCTGAAATGCAGATAGTTTAGGAATAATAACTTACATGAAACAACTGAAAGGTCATTCTATGACCCGCAAGGCAAAAATAAATCTCAGTTACCTGTGAATGGGTTTCCTACACCTTCGCAGCAGTAAACTAATCATGAATTTGAAGCATTTTCTACAAGCGGATTATAACTGGAGATTCTGTTCAGATTATATTCTGGACTTAAAAGCCAGGAGTGAAGAACGGAGTTGCGATCTGCAGGTGGAGAGCGACTACTTCGTGACTGGGCTAATGGCGTGACACTTTACGATAGATCGGGTTTAAAACAAAATTGTGTACTTTTTTAGCGCGTTGAATCCCATACTTCTACCAGAAATATAAATTGAGTATTCCTGATTTCCCTTCTTTTTTCTCCTGCATTTGCCAAATCCGTAGTTTGCGAAAACTCGATTACACGCTCGAGTGATTCCTTGTCAGAAGGGCCGTAGCAAACCCGTCCTTTCTAGGGCTGTCCGGGGGCATGCACCCCTCCCCCCCCCACCATCGAAAATTTTTGAAAATAAAACACTGGAAACTGCATTTTCCAGTATTTTGGGCTTTTAAATTTCAAGTTTTTGATAGATAAAGTTAGAGGGAAGTTAGACTGTCGACTGAGTTGCCTTAGAGGCAAACACAGACTTCATCGGAAGGTCGTTCTTTGAATACTTCCCAAGCAATTGCTTGCGCCGCTGGTTGCCCCCCTTCCCCCACCACAAATAAAGTGACCCAAACCATCTGCCAATTTCTCGTGATTCAGAAGCATGAGGTGAGTGTGGCCTCTCCCGTGGTTGAACGCGGGTAGGTTTTGACGCCCTTTAAGGCAGAGGAGCGTTCGCTGATGTCGTTGGTAGCTGGCATGACAAGCATAAGCTTACCAAGGGTGCAAATCTCACTCAGTAGGAGTTCGCGATCATTTCTGAGTGACCGTGCTTTCAATATCTTTTGAAAAAAAAACTAGGGGGGCACGGCCCCCCTATGCCAAAGGAGTCATGTCCCCTATACCCTTTATATGTCAAAGGAGTCATGTGAGCGTGGGAACTTTTTAGTCGTTAGCAAGTGGAATCAAAGCAGTCTACTCTATAGCTGTCAAAAGGAGCTGTGAATTTAACTAGTCATGGCGAAACATACTCCGGAACGCTGTTCATTCCATGCTATTCTTGGTAGTCAGTGCGGTGTTGATAGCATGGATAAAGAAGCGTGGATAAGTATCCCGCTACTAGAATGCGCGCTCGATATCAGTAGTCACAAGGCTAAACATTCAACATCTCTTGGTGTTAGTTGGCGACGGAGCCCTACTAATAAAATGCTCTGTACCCGTGAAATTGTTTCAACACAACACAACGAAGCAGTTGGAAAGCGACCAAAGGCGGAAACAGGACTGAGTAAAGCTGCTTCCCAACTTGTACTGAGGGAGACAGGCATCTTCATTGCCGCTGGCACAGGTAAGTACACTTTGCGTAATGACGTTCGTTCAATGTTAACGAGAAATTAGTAATACAGAGAAGAGAAATTACCACAACACTTTTCAACTCTAGGTGTATGCTCCAAATGCAGAAAGCTGTTAGGGGACTACTGCAGAAAGTGACCCCATTAAGTCCAAGAAATGCCAATGCGGAGGGCGAAGCGCTCCGAGGAATACAAGAAATACCAATTTTCCTCCTAGCCCCACGCCTATTTTGCTGATTTAGTCACTATGCGCTATGTTCTATCTCCAGTCCACATGCCGGTCTGAACCCTGTTCGCTACCTCACTACAGATGACATTTCCACAGATACGACAACTCGGATAAGAAAGTACTCTGTGCGCCTTTGCGCGTTAAACACTGGATATTAGCCAATACGAGCGAACGCCCTCAAATGGCGGTTACCAGAGCCTCCTTCGTAGGATCTGAGGAGCTGGGGCCTGGGTACCATAACTTATAAATGCCCGTAAGAAGTTTCTGCAGTCGCGCAGGATTAGCGTGTCATATCACCCGAAACTTCTAAATCACGTTAGGGCGCCTCCAAAACGAAGTAGTCCGCTATAGGTCCACTACATCAGTAGCCTTTTGGTTGTACACTGTTACTCAGAGCGGCTGTTAAAAACCTTGTGCTCCCCCTCTTTAAGTGGTTCTTTTATATGTTTTACATACTGGCGCCCTAACCTCTTTCAAAATTTGAAGGTCCTCCCACCCCGGCTACATGACTAAAATTTGAGTGTTTTTGAGCTTCGGGATTCCTGTGGCGCGCGGTTCAAAACACTGACGTCACTGTAACAAACGCATGGGAGAATTAGTAGTATCCTAGATTCATAGTCAATCAGCTCTCTGACCTAATATACTTCAACTATTCGTACAGCATAAGTAGAAAGCGAGGTGGAAAGTAAAAGCCGGATTGCACATGCAAAAGTTCCTTCATTAAAAAGGGTCGTTGGGAAATGGCAGTTTTGCCGGTGCTGGAATCTGGCCTTCTTGGAAACCTCTAATAAGCTCAAAGTCTTTTAGGTATTTAAAAATTAAAGAAAAAAAAATAAAAAGTAAAGAAATCAAAGAGAAAATCCCCAAAATAGCATCTTTTTAGTTTTGACTTTCTCGAACACCATTATCGAAACTGCTAAGTGAATTTCCGTGTCACGTGTCATCTCTAAGTGTTATCTATAATTAGCCGTCACGCAATGCTGTGACCTTGTTTATGCTGCTCGCTCGGTACAGTTTTGTGTATCAAAGTTTTGACGGTGATCTTTTTACGATATTGGATGGCTAAACCAAGCGAAGATTTACAAATGAATATAAGGGCCTGTTTACATGGAGGGAGGGTGACCCGGGTAGCAGGGTCACCCGGGTAGCAGGGTCACCCTCCTAGCCGGACTACCCTGGGAGCGCCAACTTTTCATACATTTCTTTACAAAGTACTGAAGTGTTTACATGATAGACAGGGTCACCCGCCTACCCGGGTCACCCTGTCTGCTTGCCAAGGTCACTCTCCAATGCGGGCTATCTTTTCTGCATGTAAACGGTCACCCCAGGCGGGCTATTTCTTTTGACTTGAAATTACCCGCGAAAATGGCGATAAAAACAGCAAACTCGCCGCTACAGCCTTTCTTCTTGCTGCCATGTTTGTTAACATGTTGTGCTTAATAAAGCGCGCCGTTGCTATAAAAAAGTCCGCCAAAACATGAGCCCGCCAAAACAATTTAAGAGCCCGCCAAAAAATAAAGATAGCTCGCCTATATGATAGCCCGCCCATGTAAAGGCGGACTATGTTTTAGCCCGGCTGGGAGGGTGACCCTAATACCCGGGTCACCCTCCCTCCAGGTAAACAGGCCCTAAGACCTACAAAGCTTAACTCGGAAAACTAAATTCGCGCAGGTAAGGTTTTGTTAATCGAAAGAGGATTTCGTGATAAAACTTTTACCTGGCATTAATGGAATGTGATCACTTGATGCGACCAACAATTCTGCCTTTTCACTAAAAAATAGCTTTATCTGCAATGATTTGTCTTTCATCGGTTTTCGTTTTGCTAATATGAGGTCGGGATGCTATATTAAAACAGATGAAGAAACTTGGCTTCAGTTATATACGCAAACTGGTTGGTACCAAATACTTACACGGGACAATTTGTAGCAAAATATCAAATTTCACGCTCCCTTTCAAAAAAGATTCCTAAAGCGCGGACTAAAAAACCCAGATTAAATATTATGTGGGCTTCAAGAGGGACATATTAGCAATTTTTTTGCCATAGATCAATAGATGATTGGAGAATGCTGCTTTTCACAAATCCGAATTTCATTATCGTGGTAAAACCACCGTTGTCGCTCGAGTTGAAAATTTCTCTTTAAAATAGTGTTGCCAGACTGACAAAATCACCCTTCAGAAAATGAAAACTGCTCTGTATGGGGTGGTACGTATCTATTTTCTCGGAATTGAGTGTTTGATTGATCAGATTTGAGGTCATTTGATTTTTTGTGGTCGACCATTTCCGCTTGTCTGAACGGCTGTTTTCACGGCCCGGAGCCGCGAAATCGATTTTCTCATTTTATTCCGAAATTAATTCGTATTTTGAAAAATTAACTCCAGAACATTATTAAACTCATTAATATCAACCTTTAGACCGAAAATAAAAGCAGGTTGACTTTCCAGCCGTGGCTGGAATTTTTCGATTTGGTCTGGTTTTTGCTGACATTGGCTCTTAACAAGCCTTATTTGTCTTGTTCCCAGAATTTCATCGCGTCATATCGTTTCATGGTTTATGTTATTTTTCCCGACAACGTTTCTTCGATTAGGTGTATAATAAGCAAACTTTTATTATTTTTTACCTGGCAGCTTCGCGCCAACTCTAGTTTCCCATCGGTGATTCGCCAACAGAGATTATACTTTGGATCCTGACTGGCGGGGGAGTCCATAGAGTAGATTACGTACAAACCGCCGTGTACAACTACGGCAAATAGAAAATTGAATGACAAGTAAGTTTTCAAGTTAACACTTCGCAATATGAAAGGAAGGAAAATATGGAGAACAGATAAATATGCAATCACCTCCGGATAAATATAAATTTAAAAGCGTAGCGTTAGACTGTGAAATTTCTATTTTTGGCTTGGGTCTTTGACATGTGTTATTTAGAATTAATGAAACAGTCCTGACAGTGTATTACTTTTTTCTAAGACTTGCTCAGACTTTTTATAGCAAACAAAACCTTCTAATTTTGCCTCTGTTCCTAACGTATAGAACTGTTACCGTAAGGTCAAGTTAATATCCTTTCACTTACTCACTCGAGCGAATCCTTGGAAGTCCACAAACTGCTGATGTGTCGCAATAACATAAACGCCATCAGTCGTGTTCGAGAAAATGAAGTATGGCTTTGCCGGGTTGTACGTAAATACCCCATGAAAAGAACTTGTACTTGCAATAACAACAACAATAATAACAAAAGCAATGTTATGAGCACTAGTGGACATATAAATGAGTAATTTATTTTATAGTTTGAGCAGAATTAGAGAAAAGATATGAACTTGCAAATTCGCAAAATAAAATCTTTATATCAACAATAATGCAAGTGGTTGATCAAAAGTAACTGAATTTTGTCGTGTACACTCACTAAATATAAAGATTCACTATACGCCGAATACGAAAAGCGACTCTGTGATATAATGTTGGCGAGAAAAGTTGTATATGAGTGACATGCATCTTGTGGGTATAATACTCATAAGTTGCCAGTTTTTTTTTAAGCCGATCGATTTCATTGTACCCGTTGTCATCGTTTTTGATTAATCTATGGCAATGCAAATCTGAGCATAATTAGAAGTATTATTATAATAATTATAATTAGTTAAATTGTTTATAAATTTTTACCATGTTTAGTGGTCTGTGGAAGGAAGAAGTTAGCAGATATGTACCTTAAGTTATGCGAATAAATCAATGAAACTGTCACACCCACTTGGACTCCTGCTGTAGCATTGCCCGAAGCTTGTGCACCCGCTTGACTAGTAACATTACCTGTCATTGTTCCATTAGCACCTATCTGCATTCCAGACTGAGAAGGTGCCCCTCCTGGTATATTTGGAATCACACTGCCATTTGAAGTGTATATGTTGAAAACCTGAATAATATATATTAGTATATACTGAAACAGTGGATAGCATTGTTGGCGCGCTCTGATTGGCTACTGAAACTCGGAATAGCAAGTGCTATTCACCTCCCAGCAACTTGCGAATAATTTGTTGCGCGCGAAAATTGTAATCGTTGACAGGAATAAATGAGTTAAAAAGCATTATTTTCGTTTCAGTATATACTAAAACAGTGTAGGTGTAGGTGGGTAGTGGTGGATATTTACCGAGCCGCGAACCTACACTGAGGTGAATGGTTGTTAACTAATGATGAAAGGGAGTCATATTTTTTCCTTTTTTACGCATATTAATCCACATTTGAAAAAGGCTTGTTTTTATTATACTGTATATTAACCCTTCACTCCCAGAGTCAATTGTTGAGTCTGTCGACTAAAAAAACTTCTTCTTCAGAACTTTTGCATGGTACTATTTGCTTTTCAATATAGATCGTTTTCACGTGACGTCACGACAGATCCGCCGCCATATTGGTGGACCACTTTCGATTGGGTAATAGCAGTAATAGGGTGCAATGCAAGTCATATCCCCATATCTACAGTTGTCGCATTTTAGAAATGAATAGTTCGGGATGTGAAGCAAAGTCTGGGGAAAATCTTTATTTGACTTGTTCTTTCCTATTTCGAAATATGCTAAGAAGTTGGAATCGCGAGTTAAGCAGCGTTATTTGGAGAAAATCTCGGCAATTAGAATCCATCCCATGTCGACATTTATTCGAGCCGGACTGCTTGTCTCATATTCAAACAATTGAATCAACAGCCTTTACACCCACTAGCAGTTTAAAAATTTCCGATGCCTACACTAGGAGCTTATAATAAAACAGTGTCCGTATTTATAGTTAGCGTACTACAAAGCCAAATCATTGCTACAGACAAGTTTGTTTAGCGAAGGTGAGACATTTCCAGCGATGACTCAAAATCTGGATTTTAATCAACACGGAAAGAGAAGGAACAGTTTCGTCTGCTCATTGTCTAGGTTGTAAGGCTGGGCAAGCAGAATCCTTTTCAAATTATATGGCGAGTGTTTGTTTGGAACTAATCAAGAAGCATAGACAACGCCCCGGCTCAGTGATAAACTCAGTCATGTACACAAGTTGTGTATACAGCTGTTTGATTAAACGTTGTCATTGATCGGTCTCATCCCTACGCGACCAGACCGAAAGGGAGTATGGGTGAATTAAAATGCATGATTAATTATTCTCTATCGCGTTTACAATGATGGAGAACAAAACTCACGTTTGTCTTCGCGTGTTACGCAAAGACAAACGTGAGTTTTGTTCTCCATCATTGTAAACGCGATAGAGAATAATTAATCATGCATTTTAATTCACCCATACTCCCTTTCGGTCTGGTCGCGTAGGGATGAGACCGATCAATGACAACGTTTAATCAAACAGCTGTATGCGAGTGGAGAATTTTTAACGATCAGTTTGAAAGAGAGACTAGTGGGCAGCAATTGCGAACTATAAGCTGCAAAAGTCATTTTTCTCCTACATATTTCGTTTAACTATCGTAGACTTCATCAGGGAGTTTTAGGTCTGTATCGAAGCCATAAAAACGGAAATCGCACGAGCGCAAACAACAGCCGAGAATGTTTTGGTCGAATTTGCGTAAAAGGAAAGGCGAAACCGTATGAAATATTTCAGTAGGGCAAGACATGAAATATTCTTGGGGGCTTAGTTTTAGCTTTTGGAGATTCGTTCTCGAACACAATATCAGACATTTGTCCTCCGGGTTTCGCGTTCGCTTTTTTTGCTGCGATTTTTTCGGCTACAATCGCTTTGGCTTTTTTTGTTCCTTTTGATTCCTCTCTCTGTTTTTGCTGCGACGCTTGTTCGACGTTTCTTTTATCCTGTTCTTTTTTGTGTCGTTCCCGAGTATTAACGAAACCCAGTCAATATTATATCTATCCCTGTTATAGCCGCTTGTCCAGAAAATTGAAACAAAATATCTGGCTTACACACTATCTGCACTATCGTTCAAAACTCGTCCGTAAGGATTCTGCCCGACTAATAGCAGAAATCCATCGCGATCGCCTCTCTTGCGGCAATTTGTCGGTTTCTTTACTTTGATTCATAACTGCAGAACGTACTCAGGTGAAATAAATACCCCTATCTCGACCGCTTTTGCTTCCACATCGAACAATTGATCACAGCACCCGTATAATTAAGAGGACGCGACTCGGGTTTGTTTACAGTTTGGTCCACCAATATGGCGGCGTAGCAACGGTTGTCAAGATTTTTGTCACGTGAGTGAAAACGATCTATTCTATAAAATGAAATTGGGAATTTTTTCTTGAATTTTGATCTTTGCTACTTTTGGCACTATAAGGTAAAATAATGCCTGGAAATCTCCCTTGGCGAGAAGTGCATCTGACCATTTTTTTTGCTTATGAAATTTTGCAGTCCACGTTCTATTAACAACACTTACCGGTTTGTGTATTGTTTCCAGTTTGGCCAATGCTTCCTTCAATGTTTTGGTGGCTACTTCAGTTGCTGCCTGAGCTGCCGCTTTAGCTCCAGCCTCAGCTCCGGCCTCTGCACCTGCCCATGCCCCTGCTTTGGCTCCTGCCCTTGCCCCACTTTGATGGGCTTGAGCCGTCCCGAGGGAGGCGCCTGCCTTAGCTCCCGCCTTTGCAGCTATTTTAATCAGAAGAAGCTGAGAAGTTGTTTCGTTAGCTGTAAAAATAGCAAAATATAAATGTAAATATATATAGTACATTAAAGGGCGTTGTCCCGCCGAAATAACCAAATTTCGCTAACGTTATTTAATCGGGCTGGTTTGGAGCAAAGCCTGCCCGATTAATAACATGAGCTGTGCTTCTCCGTAAAAGTTTTGAAGCCTGTTCTAGAATGTTCTAGTAAATTCTGTTGTAAGTACTTTTGAGAAACTTGTTTGTGTAAAGTGTATCAAAACTGGAGCGTGGTAGAGAGATGTTTTGATGTCTGTGTATTGAATTTAGAAAGGTTGATTACTTAAATTACTGTGTAAAATGTTTTTGTTGCTCGATGGAAGATTAGTGGATGGTTTGATTTAAGATAATCAAAGCCTGCTTATGGGTCACTATTTGACGACAAGCATCGCGGTGGATAGTATTGTCAAAATGGTCCCATAAAGAGAGAGGGAGACGGAATAAATTGGCGAGCTGGAGTTACAAAGATGTCGCAGTCGCAGTCGCAGTCGCAGTTGTGGTTGAGATGTGTGGATTGAAATGGGAAAAGATCGTAAGATAAAAGGCAAATTTATAAAATAAATTGGTTCGGTGAGCTGGAGTTACAAACATGTCGCAGTTTAAATAGCTGTCGCGAAATTATTGCTCGTTTTCCATTTGCTCTTTAAGGCAATTTTCATTAATATATTAATAATATACATGAAAAAATTACTCAATTTTAAGTGTAACACCAGTGCAAAAAGTGTAACACCAGTGCAAATTACAAATAAAAAAAATTGATGCAAAAATGTTTTGTAAAAAAAAATTGCAAAAAAAGAAAAAAAATTCCAAATTGTATGATTACCTATACTTATTCGTTGTCCTTTTATTTTCGTTATATATACGTGTGAACAATTTTTTCATTACTGAAATATCGTATGATACGTTTTGAAAATATAGTTATAACAGAAAAATGAAAGCGGTTTTTCTATTTGATTTATTTTGTTTTTGTCAGGTTACGCAATTTGGAAAATGGTTATCAGTGATTTAGTTAGTAGTTCATGCATTGAGATCGGAAATTGAATTTTAAATGGTATTTAAGAAATGTTGTTAGGAGTCGATGTTATCAAAGTAGTTGTTGACGTTAAAGATCATTTGTTTAAAATTGAAGTAAGTTTTCCAGCTTGCGTCGTTTAAATTGATTATGCTTTTAGCAGTATATGTTATCAGATTGCAGAGCAGTGAACGATGTGAAAGTCACGTTTTATTTTTCACTTGTCAAAAATTAAAGTTATCCAGCTTATGTGTGGCTGAATTAGTGATAGATGTTATGAGAGGTATTGTCGGAGTGATGGTCATATGGTGTTTTTGATTTGTCAAAAATTGAAATTTTCTAGCTTACTGCGCCTTTCGATAACATGCGGACTCTGAAATTCAAAACCCAACTCAAAATTTGCGTTTTACGCTGCCGTCAATCATCTTAGCTTACCTCTCAGGAAAAAAATATCCTCCTTTCAATCAGTTCAAAAGGTCACGTGCGTGCATTATGATTGGTAGATTTCGATCCATTTTGGTTGTCTCTTTTTAACATGGTCCGTTGGCTTTCGTATTAATTATGATTGACGGTAGGGAATAACGCAACCGTTGGTGGAGATTTGAATTTCATGTTATTGCATGTTATTGAAAGGCGCAGTGAAGCCCGATTTTACTACTCGCAGAGTTCTTGTTCCTTGTTATATGTCGCCAAATGGCACCAAATAAACAACTTTATTGTACTGGATAAAAAGGTTACATAGAGCAAAACAAAAGCATTAGTTTGGAGAAAAAGTGCAAGATTACAAGGATGCAAGTGGATTACAGTTCAGCAAATTTCATTTCGTGACAGACGGTCAAGAAATTAAAATAAATTTAAAATTGCTATTCGTGTAGAATTTGGACTTTTTTAGTCGTTATTTTGTCTCGTTAGGTAATGTTTCTTTGCTTTCATCACTTTTGGCGATTTTTTCTTCATTTTTCAAGACAATAAAGGAAGCTTAAGGCAAGCTCCTATACTCGAGACACTGTCCCTTTAATGAATTCTAAATAATTCAATGAGCTAGCATACCATGTGTCTGAGGAGGCACTGCTGTCCACAAAAAATTGGCGGGGATGGGTGCATGAAATTTCGTATCAGGAGTCTGAACAGCCACTTCCAAGGAGTCGTTGCCGTACTGTTCTTTATGAAGCGCCTCTATGTAGTAATACATGCCTTTTATCAATGGTATTGAGTCAGACTTCTGTTCGGCGTATCTAGAAGGTCCAAAATTCTGTGTTAGCTCACCCTTTTATCGAAAACAAAATTGACGAGGGGCGTAAAGTCGGCAGAGTCCGTTGATTTGACAAGGGGAATTGAAGGGGCGTTAATTCAAAAAGCAATGAACAAAAAAAAGTCAGGCAATCAGAAATTGCAATAATTTCTTAATATATCTAAATGGTATAAATGAACATTTTCTTTAAACAGCCTTCGGTACTGGTAGTTCCATGAAGAATTGGTTTCCACTGTGGCTCACGGTTGTATTGGTTTAATGTCGATCATAAATGCATTGAAAATTGATACCTAACTTTCATTTTAATTGTACGCAATATTATTAATAATAAAGGGTGTAGAAACCACCCAGAGCAATTTATCTACTTCGTTCAGACGAAGAAACTATCGAAGCACAATAATTAAACATAATGAACTTTAAGTATGGCATGTAAATTTAGAATATACTTCTTACTTTTTAAATTGCATGAAAAGGGACTCGTGGGATTTCCGAACTCGACATATTAATATCTTTCTGTCAGGGTTCTGCGTCAAACTGAGGAAGAGTTGGCCTTCACTGTCACTTGCTGAAAGAAAAGATGAAATAAAGAAATGATTGTAACGAAACGCAGAATATGCAAGCTTCAACTCAATAGACGCGTTATACAAATCGCTTAGCCACTCAAATGGTCCTGTTCTTAAAGTGTCAGTTTTTGCATTTTTAGAAAGAAAATAATGTTATAAGTAACCAGTCAAAACCGTTCCCAATCCAATCATAGGTAAATGTATTTTTTTTATCGTACTTTAAGCATTATTTGCACGGCCGACATTAAATTTGCATGTTCCAGAAGTTCCAAAAGATAGCTGGCGAAAGTGACTTTAGGTCTAATAGAAAATATCAACTGCCGCAAATCAAGACCAAGAGATTTAAATGCTCTTTTATTCCCTACTTTACTGCAGATGCCACATTTTAGCCTGCGTTTTTAATCTTGGAAGATTTTAAATAAATAATAATTAGTATATTCTCTCCTAATATTTATGATTACAACAGTTTTATCAATATTTCATATTCAGATCCATTTTTATCTGAAGTCATTGTAAATATTTTTAACGGAGCTCTGCGGGCCGAAGGCCCGTGCGTAGCCCCATACTCATAGAACCTATGCTCGTCATTTTTCATGGTCATGGCTAGCGGAATGTTTCGCGGGCGCGCGTGTGCCCGCCGCCCTCCGCCGTCGCGCAGGACTAGCTCGCGGGCGCGTATGACGTCGCAAAACATGCGCTTACGACGTCATGTTGTAGCTTTGTTTTTCGCGCGGTTACACGGCCGAATGTCACGTCAGCTGGGAAAACATTTTGCTGTGAATTTACTTAGCGGATTAAAGGCGTTATTTCCCTGAATATTTCGCGGTTTGCTATAAAAACTCAAGACAAGGATACTAATTAAGGGATACTCAGAAGCCGCTTTAGTGGAAAAAGACGGGCTTTCAGGGATAAAATCTTGCTTCGAGGAACTTCATGTATTACGTTTTTATCAATGCGGGAGATGTTTGTTTTTTACGGATTTCAGAACCAGAAGCGGAGATTTGAATTTCCAAGCAAGCGAGGTACTTAAAGGTAAAACAGATTACATTTTTCGATGAGAATTTATGTTGATATCAATCTGTGATTGACTTTTTCTTTGTGTTATTGTTAGTTTTGGAGAATTGATTTTAAAACGTTCTTAAATTTAGTTGTATCGATCTCTTGAATTTCATCGACGAAAGCTTGAACTCGATGAGCTATAAATGGTACGCGTTTTGCTTTTAAACGTAAGCTAATGGAGATTTAAATATTTTTTTCGAAAGAAGATTGTGTTGTCCATTTTTATGTGTTTGTTCATTCATTAGATAGATTGAAAAGCGATTTTATGTAAACAAAACAAGACTTTGATTTTATAGTACAGTTCTATCTTCACTCGCATCGCCTTATGCAAATAATATTGTTTGTATTTTTGCAATTTTGATTTTCAAATCAGTTTCTCGGTCAATTTTTTACAAGCAACAAGTGTATTTTATTCGGAAAGTAGTCGTACTAGTTATTCTAGACGGAGAAAAAGTTGTTTTTGTGAACTTTTGTACAGTCTAAATGTACCGTGCAGACGGTCGCGTAATACTGTTTTTGAGAATTGCTAAAATTGAAAAATAGCTTTCGTCAATCTTAATTCTTGTGCTTCCGACCTTTCACCTTAGTTAAGCTTGTTCACAGAGCGACGCTGTTAGGCTCAGCCTATATATATATATATATATATATATATATATATTATCGATAGTAATGCAATCTACGGATTGCAAGTATTGATTTTAATAAACGATTCCTATCTAGAGACTCGCAGTCCTCACTTTCATTACACCGAAAATGTAAAAAGTGAGCATTGTTTATGGTTTGACTAATTGGTTACTAACAATTGGAAATTGACCTTGTGCATTTTGCTGAAGCCGGTAATATTTAACAATATACATGTACAATACCTATGTAGAAGGTATGAGGTCCAGTCTGCTGAGGCACAAAGTAACCCCTGATTCGGGATCCGTAAGTGTTTCCCCAGCCACGTGGTTGCTGGAATGTTGGTGAATAATAAACAGATGTCGGCATATCAGGAAAACGGGGATCTTCCAGCAGATTTCGGACCAAGTAACCATCAATTCCATCCCATTTCTCAATGATCACTCCAGGTTGCCTCTTTATCTCTAATGATTAACAAATAGTTTTCAGAGATGACCAGCATTAAAAGAATCCAGCACAAAGTAAAGTACATGTAACCAAAATAATTAGTCATGTTTTCCTGATTATTGCTTCTTCGTTATGCAATGGTCGTTCCTAGGGGTTTATTAGTTAAGTAATGCTCCACGTAAGAACTATAGTAAACTTCCTTGTTCTGCGGCATTGGCTCTTTCCCACATAGAATATCTTTGGTTCCAAGAATAGAGGAGGAGCAGAGGGTTCATAATTATATTTCATTATAAAAATAAAGAAAATTCATTTGCGTCAAATAAATTTTAGGAAATGTTCGTGCTTAACCAATGAGAATAGCAGAAGACAATAGCAAATAATTTTGCTTCTTTGATGAAGTTCCCCAAATACAATATCTTTTAAAACTTGCACGTTGTGCGATTGGGTCTCAAATTACTTGAAACCTTAAAACAATTAGACAAAATGCACCTAGAACCTTAACTTTTTAGCAGTTTTTGAGTCTAGGCCAATGAGATCACTAGTTGTAACAATAAAAAAGTTGACATTCCATGGTGCATTGCCGTTCAGCACTATCCTTCTTATGCGGATCATTACTTAAAAACTCAAACGGTGCTTTTAGACTCCTCGTGAATTCTTTTGGTTGGTTATTTGTAAGTTGTGTAATGTTGTCAAAAGAGTGATTGAAATAATAAATTTGTAGTTGGAATTTATTTCATTCTTGCATTAAATTGTTTTTGTTGTTGATGTCGTTTTTGACGCTTTTTGTTTTATTTTTTGGCGTAACGACACCGACGCGGGTCGGGGGCAATGATTTTTATGAAAATATTTTTAGTATTCAATTCCCTTGAAAATTGTACTATTTAGATTGGCTGTACTTATTTATGTATTTTATATATTTGTATTTAATATATATTTTATAATAATAGACTTTATTATTCGACATCGCATTCTAGAGTGTAAATACGCATCAAAACGAGTGCAAATATGTCACTCTTCTGACCGCGCACTAGGAAAAATACTTACAAAATCTTGGATTTATAAGATGTCTGTCGTATAATAAACAATTTATTCAGCGAAAACTGGTGTAATACGACTAGCCATTTTCACTCGTCAGTTTCTTTTTTCCGAACCTTCACTCAGCCCTATTTCACGACTTTTCGCTAAATAACCGCTATTTATTGAACAAAAAGGCATTTACAATACTACAGCCACAGCAGTATAGCACAGATACAAAAGCACTATTTACAAGACTTTAGCGTAGGTCTAAAGGAAAAACAAAAAAGGGTAGGCGAGACATAAAAGTTTAGCACGAAAGGAGAATTATTGTCGCGTTCGACGAAGAAGAACGTATTTTAATCTGGTGGGCTTTCTGTGATTTCGTGGGCATCCTGTATTCACATAGAATTTTTACAGAGAAATCTTTTGGTCGATCAATCGATCGATCAATCTACTATTTCGGCATCGTTTTTAATAAATATTTCAGTCGGGAAACTGATACTTGCTCTAGACCTTGTTTGAAACAAAATTTCGACAAACTTTCGTTGAAAGGTAAAGTGAGCGCACAAGTCATTAAAATGCTGTTTATTGCTACCACGACACATAATCGAAATGTTTTGACTGCGAGCAAGCAAAGGACACGTTAACTTCGTACACTAACCTTTTATTTTTCTTCTGCGTCATTTTCTAAGTAACACCCAGTTTGCGTAATATTTATTATTAAGTGCGTCCGCCATCTTTAGTCTAACACTCCAGAATAACAACCTCTTTAACTTCAATTGTTTTCTTGAAATTTTAGTTAAAGCGATCTACAAATGACTTATTTGTCATATAAAACAACAATTTAAAAAGGAGTACAAACCGTGCAGATGCCATTTTGCAACTTCTTGCGTTGCGATGCGAGTAGGACTTTCTTTTTTCTCTGCAAAGATTGGAAACGAAATAAAATTCTTGTACTGAGCCAACTTCAATTTGTTAAGGGTAATTTTATTATGGAGAATGGCCGCTATTTCTTTAGGTGATACATTTACCCTACGCGAGCATGAAAGAAAAAATCATATCCACTGCTCTGCGTTGGTTGACAAATAATTTGTTTATCTTGGTCCAGTTTAAACAATGTTTTTTCTTCATTTCCGAGGATTTTTCAACGACAACATCTTTCAAAATCCACAAAATTGAAACATTATGAGGTCGATTGAAACGTTCTAATTTCAGTTATTGCTTTCTAACTGAATCTCAGTATAAAATATTTATGGAGTTTACTATTCTAAATGTTATATTGTATTTCATTTGTGCGCAGACGTCTCCTATTGCTCTGCGTTGGTTGACAAATAATTTGTTTATCTTGGTCCAGTTTAAACAATGTTTTTTCTTCATTTCCGAGGATTTTTCAACGACAACATCTTTCAAAATCCACAAAATTGAAACATTATGAGGTCGATTGAAACGTTCTAATTTCAGTTATTGCTTTCTAACTGAATCTCAGTATAAAATATTTATGGAGTTTACTATTCTAAATGTTATATTGTATTTCATTTGTGCGCAGACGTCTCCTATTTTCTTTTCTTCATGGTCGGTCACTTTTCCGCGTGAAAACAAATCGGGAATTGGAGACCTCCGTGTATCATGTAAAGAGAATTAATTGCTGACAATTATTTCCCTTGCATATGTCAAAATACCAGTCATTTAGCAGGACAACTGACACAAATAAAGAAAGAAACCAGTTTCAGGCAAATGTTTGCGTTTCTTTTCAAGTGGGCCAACTTTGCCAAGTTTGATCTTAATCAAACCTATTTTTATAATAGGGTTGATTTCTGTTGTCGTGTTTGTCAAATAGACGTTTCGGTCGATAAACCTCATTGATTGAAGTATATTCAACGTTACAAAAGCAGAATGAATTACAGTAATTAACATCAAACCAATATATAATAGATCGTTTAAATTACCAATGGCTTATCTAGAATTTCTTCTATTCGCCAACTTCTATTAATTTAGCGTAATGAGACAAAGAAAATAGTTATTCTATCCACAAGCAGCTTACCTTTGTGTTTTGTCTTCCCCGCTAAACATAACCTATTAAAAGTAAACGACAGAATGCCACATAAAATCAGTAGGCTTCTCATGCTGCGTATTCATGGCATGGCTACAATTCAAGATCCAGTTCTACGGTTAACAAGAACATTTTTTTTCTGTCTGTCTCACAGCGTTGCCTCAGTAGATTTGAACCACCTGCTGAGTAACTAGACTCGATTTCACCACTCGACACGAAATGATGTAATCCAGGTTGGAAGCATCTATCACTTGTGGGTCATCCTTCGTTGCGTGTTTTGGAAAAAAACCTCAGTAAAGTGTTTCTGAGTGTTTGAACAACAGTCCGCTGAACAAGAACTAAGCATGACCAGCTTTATGCATGATTAAAATTTAAACATATTGTATTTGTCGTATTAATTACAGCAAATTTCTTGAAGCAACCATTTGCTACGCTATCATCATCCTCACCATAAATTTTACCATCACCATCACCGTTGCTGTAACTATCACCATCATCATCATCATCATCATCATCATCATCATCATCATCATCATCATCATCGCCATCACCACACCACAATCACTATCAGTATACCATCATCGTCATCATCAACGTTATCTGAGTGAGTTGGGCTAATGGAGTATTGAGGTAAATGTTCTAAGTAATTAATAATTTCAAACATTCAATTTCATAGTTATCATCTTTAAGAGCTGAGCTATCTGTTTGCGTTTGATCATTTGTCAAGCATTTTGGTCTCTTTGCAAAACAATAGTCTGGGTACATGCCAACGCATTTGTTATCAGAAGCAGAAGAGTATTACGGGAAGTAGATTTTTTGCTAAGAAACCGAACCAGGGGCATCACCTTGAGATAAATATAAAGTTGGTTCCATCATTCTCATTAGTCCTATTTCTTTATAAAGTACTTAATCCAGGAACTAAATTTTGGTTGTTTATCTTTATTTTATTATCGTTAATAAACATTGATTGGCGGTATTATAAAAAGAACATTTTATTAAAGTTATTAAATTACGTTGGTAGAGTACACTGAATGAGATAAAATGTTGAAATGAAATGATGATGATAGCGGCGGTCTGGGATCCTTTCAATGTTTTTTTTTTTAAATTTATTGAGTTTTAGATCGCTTCGGTATGGACAATATCATGAAAAGTAGGCGTTTTTTAAGGGAATGCACATGTGTGGTCGTACCTAAAATGTTTTGATATCGATGAAGGTTTTACCTAACAAATTGCCTAATATAACTGAGGAAGTTGCTTATTTTTAACAATGATGGTTTTAACGACGGCCATGTTGGTGGTCACAAACAATAAAAAATGTTTCCATACAAAGTAGAGTTTATTAATTTCCAAAGGATGAAAATTTCATTGTTTTCGGATGGCCGCCGTGAAAATCACCAATGGTTTAAAAAAATATTCACCTTCCTTTATTCTATTTTAAAATCTATTTTAAAAGATTTCTATTGTTTCTGATCATGACCACTAACATGGCCGCCGTGAAAACCATCTATACGATCACCTCATACTTGTTCTTTGTCCTCCTTTATAGAGGTTTTGCACGGCAGCCATGTTGCATGGCAGGAACAATAGATTCTTTTCCCAATGGGAAAGAATGTTCTTTCTAATGCAAAACATTTTCATTGTTCCTGCCATGCAACATGGCTGCCGTGCAAAACCTCTATTTGTTGTGTGTTTCTGTTTAAGAATAATAATCTGTAATAAATAGATATATCCTAATAGCTAATTTTAAGTTGTACGTAGCCTTGTATTGTTAGTTTTATGTAACGTTTCTGTTATATTTATGTATTTTGTAGATTGTAAGCAGTTAATAACGCTAATAAAGGGGAAAAAATCTATACGATCACTGAAGAAGCATGTGATGTAGTATGATGTCTTGTGCGATGCCTGTAACATTACAGAACATGTCCTACAAGCTAGTAATAATATACAAATGATCATAGCAAGACGCAAGCTTTAAATATTAAATTAAACCTGGTTTCCATATGATCGCTACGATCGCTGCGATCGCCACGATGGTTATTTCAGCTACGATCGCTGCGATCGCCACGATGGTTATTTTTAGCATTATATTTAGTAGCGATCGCATAGAAACCACTCTCCAGTGATTGTGGCGATTATATATAAACCATTCTCCAGCTATCGTAGCGATCATATGGAAACCACTCTTCAGCTTTCGTAGTGATCTTGGCGATCGTAGCGATCATATGGAAACCACTCTTCGGTGACCGTAGCGATAAAGCGATCGTAGCGATTAATATGAGAAAACTACTTTCCAGCGATCGTGGTGATTGTAGCGATCGTAGCGTTCATATGGAAACCACTCTCCCGCGATCGTAGTGTCAATGCAACGATCGCTCAACTCAGTTTTTTTTTGCAACAGTCGTAGCGATCGTAGCGATCATAAAACAAGGCTTTAATTCCCGACTTTCATATTGGACATCAAACTACACAATAAAACAAATATTTAGTTTAAATCTGCATGCAGCTTACCTTTGTGTTTTACATTCCCCGCTAAACAGAACTCACGAAAATTACACAAAAAATGACACAGCGGAGAAAAAAGAGTACCATAACGTTTCTCATACTGCAAGTTTACGACATGGGAATCAGGTTTATTTTGGCTATGAGATCCTCTTTAAACCTATGTATGAACATAAAGAAAATTCTTCCCAATCGAATCTAAACCAGTGAGCCACCCGCTGACTAATGTGGTTGTGCCACTGGAAACGTCATGATATCATACAAGGTTTCAGAAAAAAGTGGTGGAAATGACTTATCACCTGTGACAAATTTACTTTTTAATCACTGGTCTGGGTTTAAAATCTTGTGAACGGCGACTTGGTGAAATCCAATAGTGAAAGGACCCCGACAACGTAACTGCAATTTCGGAGCACCCACCTCGACAAGAAGTTAAGTATTATACTAAATATGGGTAGGGAAAAGATTCAGCAGACGAATTTTCTTATTCGGCCGCCTTCTTCGATCAGAATTTGTTGTTTTAACGGAGGTTGCAAAATTACTGCCAGCAAGTTTGAAACGAAGTTTCTCGCTGAATGAAACCTTTGTCATCGACAAAGACAAGTGATCAAAAAATATTTTTTGGGAATTTTGATAAGCAAGAAACAAAATTTCATTTAAAAATTTCACTTTTTTCGATCTCCCTAAAATTCGATGTAATATATCAAGCACGAGGAACAGTGTTTCATCAGGATAGCCAAACACAGAGAAGTGGGTTGACGTGTTTGGATACTACCAGATGAAACATTTTTTCGATTGTTTTATATAGCTTTTCAAACTGATCATTAAATCCAGAGAAAACGAAGGAATAAAATTGCCAAAATCTACGCAAATTAAGACAGGGTATCCAAACCTCCTTCACGGTAGTAATTTTCTTTGTGTTCTCGTCATGAATTATTAATGAGTTTTAGAAAACTGATGCGAGAACGAAAGTTCACTTGAATACTATTTTCTCAGTTGAATACTGTTACTTCAGTAAATCAAATAAAAGCAGTGCAGAAATTGTACGCCTAAGTTAAATCGAACAGAAGGACAACCACCTAGTTGATAAGTAGCGATTCCTCGAAATTTTGTATTAAAGGGAACCTCCATTATCATAACAAATTGACGTTAAATCGTTCGAAATAAAGTCGAAATTTCGATTATTTTAATAACAAATGGAAATATTTTTTCAGTTTACAAAAAAATGGATATTAATTTCGCCTATTTTCGCTTTTAAATTTCCCGCTCGCCGCCATTTTGAATATTTATGACGTGTTACGGTTGCCGCTAGTGTTAAGAATCGACGTTCGTTTGAATGCAACAATTAGACAACCGTAACACGTCATAGATATTCAAAATGGCTGCGCGCGGGAAATTTAAAAGCGAAAATAGGCGATATTCATATCCACTTTTTTGTACACTAAAATTATATTTGCACTTGTTTTTTTTTTATTTAAATTTAGACGTTATTTCCAACAATTTAAGATCAATTTGTTATCACAATGGAGGTTCCCTTTAAGACAGCGTTTTTTTCCCAACATTTCTAAGTTAAAAACTTATTTCAACACGAATTATTCCAAAATTAAATGCAGGTTGTTATGTTTAGATAAATTCCGATATAGTAGCTATGTTATGTGGAAAAATGTGCCATAATTCCAAATTTGCCAAATCCGCGATGAATACGACCAAAAGGAACCTATTTTAGTGATGTGGTATGATGTCTTGTACGAAACCCGTAACATAACACACTTAATGACTGGTCCCGAGGGAAACGGTAAATTTTGTTTCCCGAGAATCGTCAAGGGGAAACATCGAGATTCGATGGAATTCCCGAGGAATCAGTCATTAAGTAATTTGTTATCTAGCAACACAAAAAGCACGACACAACACCGTTTGAAAACGCGCCGAGCAGTCGAGGTAAACATCAATCGCATCATAATCAGGCCACCTTTTGTCACGGTCTGATCACGTGAGCAAGCTAGCGAACAACAGTGCAATGTTACCCTCTGACGTCAAATTTGTTGCCCGCCTTCGCAAATGTTGCCCGCTTAGGACAAATGGCGGGAAACAATTTGTTTGTTAGATGTCATGTGACCATAAATCAACCAATCAACGCGCGCGTTGTATTGAGAAAAACTCCAGCAATATTACAATACAACACAATGCCCTGCGACAATATACAAATGAACATAGCAAGATCCAAGCTTAAAGATTTAAGCCTGATTTCCATTTGATCACTACGATCGCTGCGATCGCTGAAAAAGAAGTTCAGCATTGGTAGCGATCAAATGGAAACCACTCTCCAGCGATCGCAGCGATCATATGGTAAACTCACCAGCTATCGTAGCGATCATGAATATGGAAACCACTCCTCAGCGATCGTAGCGATCGCAGCAATTGTAGCGATCATATGGATACCACTCTCCAGTGATCGCAGCGATCGTAGCGATCATATGGAAACCAAACGTTTGGTTTTTCCCGCAATTTCAAAGTCCAAAATTTTTCTTAATAAAATTAAAAGCTTTGAAGAATTTAAACTTTAAGGATGGTCCCTAAAAGTTCTGGAATGTTCTTAGCGAGTTTTCACCCGTTAGAGATTCAGTGGAGTCATCTTTTACTGCTTGCACGCACATATTCACTATGAATAATTAGACAGTGATAATTTGTACGATCATAATATTCTTGAACTCGTTTCAAAATACCATAGGTCACTGACAAGCGCTTCATATCCTTTTCTATTCCTAGTCAGGCTCTTTGTTACTTTTAGTTTTATCACTCACTTTCTTAGCCTGAGAATACAGCCACATCAAGGTGTACTTTGGACTGTGACCTTTTAACCGGAACTGCGGACTGCGGACTGTGGAAAGGGTAATATTTACTGGGTGTTGTGGACTGTGGAGACCCAAATAAGGGAATACTAAGTCATCATGTTCTTTAAACATCGAATATTTGTTTGAAGCTATGGTTTAATTTGAAATGAGAGATTCCCGAGAATCGAGAAAGAAAATAGATAATGTGAAAGAAACAAATTTAAAATATTATGTCACAAGTTGAGTCAGTAAAATTTCTTTTTTTTTTTTAAAGCGTCTAAGCGGGAACCGAGTCAGGTCTCCAGTCTGTAGGGCATTTTGTTAGCTTCTATAATAGGATGACTTATCAAGCATTCTGGTATAAATAAATACTACGTTCATGCTTGTTTCATTTTGTATTGTTTTTGTATATCATTTTGTGAACTTAACATTTCTTTCTTGTAAAGAATCACAAGGTAAAGTCCCAGCATAGCCAATCGATAAAAATCGATCATCAGAAACCAATATGTCCAATCAATTAATATTGGTTGATATTGCCAAACGTTTAGACAAATTATTCAAAAGAAACGGTTTTGTACGCATAACTCATAATTTAAAGGTACAATATTAATCGATTAATTTGTATCGATCTTTATCGATTACTATCGATATTTATCGACTAACGGGATAATCGATTGGCTACACCGGGAATACCTACAAAACGTTTTGTAAATTCAAGAGTAACACTATTTAGTGGCATTTATATAACCAACTCTGAGCTAAGCTTAGTCAGTCTAGTTGTTGCTCTGTGTATAGTTACTTTTTGACAATTTCTGTTTTTGGTTAACTTTTGTAAAAATGCCTGATATATATATATGTTTCCATACCCGTAGGTAAATATCATACATTACTTCCATTGTCCATGTTAAGTAAAACATCTTATCCAAATAATGTCTTAAAAAACGTTTATTTTCAGATTAAAATGACATCTGTGGAATTCTTTAAACAATACACGGTTTGTTAATGCGCAATTTGTATACAGCTATTTCAATTAACGTTGTCGGATGAAAAAAGCTCAAAGCCAAGACCGCAAGGTAGTATGGGATTTATATGCATAAATTCACCACAATTGCTATTAACAACTATCCACACTACCTTGCGGTCTTGGCTTGTAGGCTTTGAGCTTTCATCCGACAACGTTAATTGAAATAGCTGTATAGTGTAGGCTAGCTTCATTACAATCACCTTTGTTAATAAGTAATTTCTTAAAACACTAATACCCCATTCACACCGACGCTTAAACATGTTTAAATGTTGTTTAGTTTAAAACAGGTTTAGAAAAATACCTCCTAACCACGCGTAATATTTGGAGTGAAATCTTAACTAAAAGAAACTTTATTGACTTTATTACCATTCCAGGTAGTTTGAGTCATATACATTTCAAAACGTCCAAGATAGAGGCTAAAAACCTAGTTAAACTAAACAACATTTAAACATGTTTAACCGTTGGTGTTGAATGGGGCATAAGTCAATATGTTAAACAATGCGTTGTTTTTCCTACAGGTGCTTGTTTTCCTTATTTTGCTTCAAATTTCCCTCACTATCCTTGCTTTTAGATCCGCCAGCGAACTTTTTTACAGCATGTAGAAGCTAGAGCCTTGGAGTGTGAGAACGCGCCTGCAGGTTCTGTCATAAAGAGCACGTTCGTATCATTTTGTTCTAAACAAAAAACAAATATTACAATATTTAGTTTTTTGGCTGTCATGTGGTATAAACATCATGTGGTGAGATTCTGGGGAAAAAATGGTTTGGGTTTACAAAAATAAAAAATGTAAAAAAAGAGTCAAAATCTAAATCAAAACGTTTATCGTCGAAGGCAGGAAAGATGGGAAAAGAGAAAAAGCCTTACAGTCAAAGTACTCAGCGCGTTCCGCTTAGGGAACGGATTGCATTATTGAAATCAAAATTCAGATTTAAAATTGGTTATTGGAATCTTCCAACGGGAGCCTCATTCGAAATAACGAATGCTGATTGGTTCGTTAGTGACATTAGGCGAATGTTCATGTACAAAACAGTCGACAGTTGGCGGCTTGACACATCTGACCTCTTTCTGTTCGCTCAATAAAAATTCATCACTGAGTATTTTTTTGACGTAAAGAAGCTCTGCATTTATAAAATTCCGAACACGATTTCTTAAAATGCTAGTGTGCTGGCTCTGAAAAAAAAATTTCGGGGCAGTACGCAGCTGTTACAAGGACTTCTCTGATTTGCTGAGAGAACAATAGAACAAACAACACAACAATGGACCCTAACCCTGAAAACAATAGAGGTGCGTGATATACAGGTGCAATGAAATTAGAGGTTGTTTAGAGCTGCGTGGTATCTGGAATTTTCACCGAAAGTGAAGAAATTTTCCTATGAAGTCCAAGCGACTGAATTCACTAAAACCAACAGCAGTCAACGGTTGCTTATTTCGCCTGTGACCTTTTGACTGATGTTAGTAAATAAACCAATCAACATTCCAATAGTTAATTTTAAACCTGAATTTTGATTTCAAAATTGCAATCCGTTCCAGATCAATGAAATTAAAAGTCATTTCCAAATGATAAGCGGAAATCGCTGAGTATTTTGACTGTAATAGTCTTTTAGCAATTGACGATAAAAGTGGTAACAATATTTCTTTAATCAAAACCATTGTAAGGTTTTTCGTTTAATGTTTCATATGCACAACCTTTCGACTTTAAAAAAAAAATTGTATGTTTGGGTGTTGATTGATAATATGTCTTTTCCGTAAACGTTCAAGCATCAGTTCAGTCATTGCAAGTTGAATTTTTCATGTGAATTGAAATAATTTTAATAATTTTAACTTACCGTGGTATAATATTTTATTTCCGTTTTCTTACGAATTACTCACCTAGCTAAGTGCAGAAGCCCCACTTTTTATCGATGTCAAACACTTTAGCAACCGAGCACCACTCTTTAACTGAGTCTTGAGAAGTGCATTTCCAGTAAACTGCACCCTTGTATATAAACGGAAACTTGCAGCAGGCACCATCGGCATTCCCTCCAAAGGTACGTGCGTCATCTTTACAATCTGGAAGACAGTATAGGCTAATATGGAAAATTTCATGTCGGGCCTGGAAAACACTTACAATAATTACTCGTGGCGTAGCCGACGAATTATGTTTTGCCCTTTGAATTTTTTTACTTTTTCGTGTCTCGTTAGTGCATGCAAATGTATGCAACCATATTTTAGTTTCACTGGTCTGATTGGTTAACACGCGACCTCGTGATCCCGCTCTTGATGTTTTTATGGCGGCAAAATCTCTCCATGTGTTGAATTGAGAAAGAGAAGGAAAATTACATCGTACAACATTTCAAGACAATGCGAGGTGTTCATGGATGGATAGGACCGTTTGGTATTGTGTTCGCCGCTTATTGCGGTGGAAGTTTTGTTCTGGCAAGTTTTGTGTTTTATTCAGCCAGTGTCATTTGATTTTCGATCGAGGTTTCAAGTGTCGGCTTCGGAATGTAGTGAAATTGAAATGTAGTCTTACTTTAAATACTCGGAAATCAATGCAGCAATAGGTCAAAGACGCCACGAGTTCAAACTGTGTACAGTTTGTTAATAAATAAATTCGTAGTCACTTAACCTTTTAATTGGAAGTTAGGGCTTAGCAGACAGCATAAAGGGAAACGGTAAGGAAAGGTGGAATTCGAAGGAAGTGAAGAGGACAGAAACTAAAACTGGTATTTCTGTCAGTCTGTTGTTGCTAAATGTTTTCAAGTCAACTATGTATCATTAAATATTTTTATCTTCAAGAAATCCTGCTTAAACAAAGACGACACTTATCAAGTAAGTACAATTTTCTAAAAAATACTTACACTTGGTGAGTTTTGGCCAGTTTTAGTAACAACATTCAGTTTTTAGCATTTACACTAAGAATTTTTTTTTTTTTATAAAATGCTAAAGTGAACAATAGTCCACGAAGAATGAAAAACTAGCATATGCAGCATTGCACTATGATAGATGTCCCCATGGCCTAATCAATGGTTCACAGCAAGGAGAACTGGAGTGCAGGGGCAGAGCCTCATACACATGACATAAGATACTTATGCACCCTGCTCTTAAACGATGCGACACCAATTACAGTGATGTTACCAACTACATTATTAGGCAAGCTGTTCCAAACATGAACTGCTTAAGCAAATATCGAAGTAAATAGATGCTGAGAGGGAGCATTTCTATATATATTTGTTATTTGCATAGCCAGTGGCAAATCTAATCAACACAACATGCCTAGTTTGTTTTAATTTTTTTTTCTTTGACAATTCTTTATGCCGGAGCTTTGCCAAGACGGAGCTGAGTACGGAAATATTACAAAGGAAAACGATCGCTAAAAGCAGCGTAACCTAGTGACTGTTACATTATTTTCTCCAAAATACACTACAGAATATACTCTTCAATGTTACTGAGAGGCAATGTGCCTTAGTGCGTTTAATGTGAATACGCTGCACTAAAAAATGTTAAAGTTAGTTACCCAAAGACGGCGAATTCCACTTTTCCTTTTTATTGATTTCCTTTTCTTGCTTATTGCAGCAGTTTATCGGACAACGCCAGGAGCAAGTTTTCCTACATGCATCTGGACAAAATAACTTTGATCGGACCATAATTTCCGGCACTGAAGTTGGTAAGACGCCCACTAAGGGGACTTCATTTTCCCCATGCATTATCCGAGTGTTACTCTCACCTAATCTGTACACCGTAGAGTATGGAATGAGCCGGTTTTGTCTACTTCCTCCTTTGCAACATTGGGGTGGACAGTCGGCATTGCAACTGGGAAAGCAGTTGCTCGGGCAAGGTACACTAACTGTGTATGATAAACTGCCACGGCTAACGCCTAGCTGTGTGCTTGGACAGCAGTTTGCCGGACAGGAACTTACGCACGTGCTGTAGCAGATCTGTGGACAGTATACTGGTGCTGGGGGAGGACTGGGCACGTACGGCGCAAGAGGAGAGAGATTACAGCAGCGTACGGGGCAGTCTGGTGCGCAGTACTTGGTGCAGATTGCTGGACATGAGTGCGATGGCTGTTGAACCTCAGCTATTTGCTGAACCTGCTGAAATTTAATTGTTTCAAAATGAATAGTTGTAACGTAACCTCATCACCATCACCATCATTACCATTACTTTGACCATCCATTCGCCATTACCATTACCATGACCATACATTACTGTAGTCATCATAATCAATATCAAAATATTAACTATCGTCATAACAATCACTCTCACGATTGCCATCTCATCGCTGTCTCTATCACGATCACCACAGCTATCGCCTTTATTATGGCCATCGCGCCATCACCATCGCCATCGCCATCGCCATCGCCATCGCCATCGCTATCACCATCACAATCATTGAATTAAGGCTGTCAGCATCACCGTTTATATAACCAGTTATATAACGTGCTCAAGTACACAAAAAGATAATTCTTGAGTTAATAAGATCGAATTGTTACCTGTGATGGAGGAGGAACTGCGGCTGGCTGTGTTTGTCCACTTGCCTTGCCCTTTACGCAGCAGTAGTCTGGGCACGTGTCTATGCACTTCCCGTCACAGTTAGAGGCGCATGGAGGATAAGCGACCTTCGGTTGAGGAAACGAACCAGGGGCGTCACCTTGTGGTATATCAATGCCAAAAAATTACTTATTTGTAAATACAAAATATGTCTAATGTATGGTTACAAATATCAGTATTAATGTACTATATTTTCGTAATGCAACTTATGTGATGACTGATAATTCTATTTTTTTATTTTTACTTTATTAACTTTCCTTGAGTAAACAGAGACAAGAGGTAAGATCAACGGCTTAACTTCACTACCCAATCTGGGGTCAATTTAATAAAACTTTTAAAGTTTAATTTACAAGTGTAGCCATTGTTTCAGAGGTTGAGAACAATAGCTACACTTGTAAATTACACTTGTAAACATTTTATTGAATTGACCCCTGGATTAAGAAATGGTGTTTGAGCAAAGCCAGCATGATCTTACCAGTTGTTCAAAGACCCTGGTTCTGGTTCACCACGGATACTAATTCACGACCTTCTGATCTGGAGACTGGTGCCCTATCAACTGGTCTAAGCAGGCAGCGGTTAAAATACCCTCAATTTAAGGACCTATGCTTACCTCCACAGTAACCCCACTGTTTGTCCACGTCATGATTGTAAGTGGTGGCACACCATGGTTTGGTTTCATCCTGAGTGGTGCAGGTCGTGTACATTTTACCGCCATAAATGAAAGGAAAATGACAGCAGTTACCATTCGAGTTACCTCCATAACATAAAAAGCAGGACGCACAGAATCCCCACTGTTTCTCGGTGTCATAATCACCCGTGATTGAACACCAGCGGTACCCGCGCTCAGCTCTTGTACAGCGATGTTGTGGAGTTCCTTGATAAATGAATGGAAACATACAACATGCACCATGTGATGTCCCTCCATGTGTGGGCATGCAGCCTGTGTTGAGATCAGAACGACAATGTTATGAACAGGTAAACTCGTGATTAATATGGAGAAATGTGGAAATGACTACCTAAGTCGTTAATTTAAACGATTACCGATGATAATTTTAACGAGACGCGGTGCTGTAGTGCTATGCCGCCAATAGTTTAAACCTGAAGGTACAAGAATTAACATCGCTTTGTGATATGAAGTACTCTACTTGTAAAGCGTATGAAATTGATAGCTTAGAGGCAAATCCCATTCTAATGAAATGTTTTAAATAACTATCTGATAGTAGTAGGGTATATATTCTTAATAACTAAAAGAGAATGAGACAGACAGAGACACACAGAAACATAGAGACGGAATCACTGACAAAACAAAAACAGCTTACCCTGAATTGTCGTTGGTTCTGAAATAAAAGTTATATGAATATGAAAAACTGACTTTTTTTTCATAGGATATTTATACTCCACGAAAAAATATTATTTCAACAGGATTATTCTACTCCACGAAATTGGTGAAATTGTTCTAACCTTGACCTAATTCTAATCTTAGTTAATTTTCTTTAAAACCAGAGTTTTACCTTCATTTCCACAAACCAGAATATAAAGTTTGGTATACTTCAAAAGCCAATGTTAATTTAAAAATATAAGGTTGACTTAACATGGGTACCCAGGGAACAAATTGTTCTCCAATGTCGTCACCGATTACAGAAAACGTTTGTCTACTTGTTAGGCATCGCATCTATATTATCTATTAAATTTTAACTTTACCCACCTATAACGGAAGGGGTCGTCAGCATTGGCGGTAAAGTTGGTAAAGTAACAGGTACAACTGGCGGTGGTGCAGTTATAGGTGGTGAACATGGAGGTGGCCCCCCCGGTGTTTGAGGTCCACCTGGTGGTGAACACGGAGGTAGAGTAACTGGAGGAGGGTGTGGCGGCGGGACGGGAACGGGAACGGGAGAACAGGGAGAAGGGGATCCAGGAAAGCAAGGAGGAAGGACAGAGGGAGCAGTGGTAGACTTGCAAGGGGGCGATCCGGGAGCTATTGGACCTGGAATTGATCCACAAGGCGGAAGTGTTGTATTTTGGGGCTGAGTAACGTGTGGGGAAGTGGCTGGTAAACATGGACGAGCTGCAGTTTCGGAGCCGCCTGGCTCTTTTGGGCCACATGGTGGAAAGGTCACGGAAATGCTGGGGGTTGTTGTTGTAGGGGGAGGTGGGGGTGGTGGGAGAGGTGGCGGCATAGTTGGTGCCATTGCTGGAGGAGGTGGCTGGGTTGTTGTTTCTGGTGGGGGAGGTGCATGGGTTGGTTTGGGTGTATGTCTTGATTTGGGTCTATGTGTTGATTTGGGTGCTTGTCGAACTGGTGGTGGAGGAGGGTGGAAGTGAATATGAATATAAGGATGAGTAGCTGGTGGAGGAGGAGGTGGTGACGTGATAGGTATGGGCGGTGGAGCCGGAGGAAGTGTTGCTACCGTAGGTTTAGGTGAAGGAGTTGTTGGCTTTATCGTTGTTATTTGTTTTGGTGTCGTTGGCTTGGTTGTTGATGGACCTAAAATAAACAAAGTAAACATCTGTTTACTCTACTCTATTTTTTCTTAACTTGCTTGCACTCTCATTTAAATTTAATTTGTAAGTTAACTTCTTTTCACATCTCGATAAATGTTTCAGTCATTTTCGCTAATTATATTTTCTGACGAGTTTTGCATGGTGTCTGAGGTTAATAAAGAATATAATAATAATAATAATAATAATAATAATAATAATAATAAACTTTATTAACGTATCATTGATACCTAGTTTACATATATGGTAAACTAATTGGGGACACCTTTCTAAACCCCTCTCCTATCTAACTCGTATAGAGATACTTCATAAATAATTTACTAAATAAATAGATAGAGATCCTTTATATGAGTTAATTGTTCAGAAAATACGCTCACAGTTGCCAATGTTTTTGTCAGGAGAGTTAGCTTGCGGAATATTTTGTTTCGAATCAACCAACAACACCCCCTCGTCGGAAATACAATGGTTTTTCCCTAAAGCGCCATGGGATGTAGGATGTGACAGACTGCCAAAGATAGTTTCTACTAGTTATACTTTTACTATGAAAAAATATTTTATGTGGTTTTCATCACTTCATCTTTGTGCTTAATGGAGACCTGAATTTTGTCCTATGGACCTTGAAATGGGAGTCCGCGTCCGTTAACGGGAGATATCTTCTTATGGGAGGTCATAGTTGTAAAGTTTGAGTTCACTCACGAGAGGTATCTGTTAGCTGAGACTCGACTGCATGCATACAACTTACATACACACAGTAAACACATCAGTGTAACTTATCAATACAATGTAATATGTATAAATAAGTATTAGGAAAATCTTAATCTTAATGTTACGAATATAGAAATTAGAGCCCAGTTCAAACGCGTTGAACGTTTTTGTAAAGAACTGGAGGTATTAAGGTTGAATTACAGTCAATTGACATTTTTATACTATTTTAGAGAGGTTTTATTGAATTATTTCAGACAGCCTTAAGTCTGTGTTATTTGACGTCTCGTGATATTTTTTTGGCGACTTTAATGAGTGTTTGGGAGGGAAAATGAGGAGGGGGATTATTGAAATTAAAAAAAAATAGGGAATGTTAAAGATTTATTGAAGTTTTAGATTTACAATTTAAAGTTTATGGTCAGCAGATGGATACCTAACTTACTTGATTTAAACTTCATCTTTCCATCTACTTTATTGAAGAAATTACGCTAGGTCCGCCTTGTGAAACATTCGACGTTTGAACCGGGTTTTAAAAGAACCAAATATATACGCCGCTGCGCCTTATGTTATGTCAGACATTGTGACGTGCAGGTGCTAGGAAATAAAAATTGCAAATCTGGTGGAAATTATAGTTTTTAGCGGCTAATTTGTTCTTAGCTTATACAGCTTTCAATTTTATTATCTGATTTTATCTAATCTCCTGGCAATACTCATGAAAATATGGTATATCAGCTGGGACACTGTCCCGTTAAAGCCCCTTTCCCACATACACGAATTTTCGTACGGTCGATCACGATTTTTGAATTTAAAATCGCGGTCTACCATGGCAATTTGCGCGCGAATCACCAAGTTGCTGTTGCGGTTGACCACGGCAACGCTACGGTGGTACTACGAAGCTACTACGAATTCGAAGGTGTTACATTTTTCTAAAAATTTGTTTGTGCTACGATGCACCACGATTTTTTTTGACACGTCAAAAAAAATCGTGGTCCTTTCCGGTGTCCTCACGGTCCATTAAGGCGCACCACGAATTGCTACGGCCGACCACGAATTTCGTCCCGACGCCACTGCGATTTTTAAAAATTAAAAATCGTGATCGACCG
This sequence comes from Dendrophyllia cribrosa, assembly GCA_024195265.1. NCBI lineage: Eukaryota > Metazoa > Cnidaria > Anthozoa > Scleractinia > Dendrophylliidae > Dendrophyllia > Dendrophyllia cribrosa. Next base: position 48,454,977 of record JAJLRJ010000003.1, read on the forward strand.
TACGAAAATTCGTGTATGTGGGAAAGGGGCTTAAACGTCATTGGACTATCTTTGGACTATCATTGGACCGTCATTGGACTATCAGTTCTTCTACTTACTAGGTTTTGGCTTTGATGTCACCGTAATCCGTACGTGGTGATCGCAATGAAGTCCAGGAACGGCGTACACAATTTTTTTGCCATCCAAAAGTATTTCACGTTTTCCATTGGGATCTTCTGCCCAGAACTTCACAATCTGGTTAGCTGCTATTTTATTCATTGGCATATCCAACAACAACTGCTGGCTATCACTTAATTTATTCATTACCTGCACACAAATTTAAAATAAAATCAAATGAATTCGAACAATGACTTGAACTGTTACAGATATTAGGGAGGTTCAGCAACTGCGACGGACAATGGCAGTGAGAACGGCACAAAACAATAGGTTTGTAATACTTAATACTTACAAAAACTAATCAAAGATCATATTACAGAGATTTCTGTTCCTTAAGGTGAAATAATTAATTCATCACTTCAAACAGGCATTGTACCTGATAAAATGAAAATCGCTAAAATAATACCACTGTTTATATCTGGCAATAACCAGTGTTTTTGTAATTATAGACCAGTATCTATTCTTCCTTCATTGTCTACGATTTTGGAGAAAATAGTGTATAAAAATCTAATGAATATATTACCTGAAAAAGTACCGTATACTCAATTACAATCAATATGGGTTTAGGCAGGGACTCTATACTTCAATGGCTGTTTTGGATTTTGTAGAAAAAATTCATGAAGCATTGGATAAAGGTGAATACTCTATAGGTGTTTTTTTAGACTTGGCAAAAGTCTTTGACACAGTAAACCATAGCATTTTGTTAAGCAAATTGTTATGGTTTAAGACTTATTTGAGTAACAGAAAACAATATAATCAATTTTAAGGAACAAATTCAGAGATGTATGACATCATATGTGGGGTCCCTCAACGTTCTGTTTTAGATCCCCTGTTATTCTATTATAATTTATATAAATGACATTAGTTCTGCATCTGATAAACTATTTCTCACACTTTTTGCAGATGACGCCAACATATTAAAAAAAAAATTGAAACCTAAATCAGTTAATTGAAACAACTAAAAATGAACTTAAATAATGGGCATGCTTCAATTTTCTTCCCTTTGCAACGAGGTGTTCGACAAGGTTGCCCTTTATCGGGTCTCTTGTTTGTCCTGGGGATTGAATTTCTAGCGAGAGCCTTAAAAAGCAATAGATCTATAAAAGGCATCCAAGTAGATAACCAAGAAATAAAAGTATCACAATATGCTGATGACACCACTGTCTTTGTCCGCGACCAAGAATCCGTTTACGAACTACTTAAATTTCTAAATGATTTTAACTCTCTCTCTCTCTCTCTCTCTGGGCTGGAAATAAACACTCATTAAAACTGAAGCAATGTGGCTTAAGGACAATGGAAAAACAATCAAGACTCCCCTTTTGGTTTCAAATGGCCAAGAGAACCGATACTATCGATCTCTCGGAATATTTTTCTCACAAAATCAAACAGATGCAGAAGAACTCAACTTTGGAACCAAAATTCGAGATTTAGAGAAAACTTTAAATACCTGGCAAAAAATAAAACTTACGTTGTACGGAAAAATTAATATCGTAAAAAACATTAGGGCTCTCTAAACTGACTTTTAACGTTTCTGTTTTAAATGTGCCCAAACATTATATACAACAAATAAATAAAATTATTTTCAGTTTCATTTGGAACGGCAAACCCGCAAAAATTAAAAAAAGTACTGTTATCGCAGAAAAAAAAAAGATGGCCTCAAAATGTGCGATTTTGAAATTATGGAAGAAGCGTTGAAAATTGCTTGGATTAGTAGAATTCGAAGTCAATCTTCTGCTTCTTGGAAAATTATTCCTAACCAGTGTGTAAATCATCTCAGAAATTTATCTTTTCTGAAAAAATGTAACTATAAAACCGAATTACTTAAGCTAGAGAGCCTCCCTATTTTTTATCGCATGATTCTCGATTATTGGCGCGACTTCAAAAACTTACCTGATCGTATTACTACCAATATCAAAAATGAAATTATATGGAACAACTGTAATATTTTAATTGATAAGAAGCAAGTTTTTTTTAATAGAAAATGGTTCGCAAAAAATGTTATTCATGTGCAAGATTTACTGAATGAACAAGGCAACTTCTGTAATTTTTTAGAATTCAAAACAAAGTGTAATGTAGATGTACCCTTTACGAAGTTTTATGGTCTTATCAATGCCATTCCTCGCGCGTGGAAAAATGCTTTAAAACCGCATGGTTAAAACAACCTCAACGATACTTCTACCACACCTCTTATCACAAGTTCTATTTATTCGGGTGTTTCTTGGTGTTGTGGAAGCCATTGTTGGTTAGCTTTTGTGTTGTGGTGTGGGTATTGTTCAGTGTCTTTTGAATATTTTGTTTTACGTCAGAAAAGAACTGAACACAGACCTTTGGCGAATCATTCTGATAACATCTATCGCTAACAACATCTGTATTATATCGAAAATAGCTCAATAACAATTAGCTATAGCTAACTAAAAATATAATATCAACTGGCATTGCGACCTAATTTAAGTGTTTTAGTTATTTTTTTTTTTTAAGAAAAATAGAGTAAATTACCGCATCTAAGGTCATTAAAACTGTACACCACAAAATTACGATTAGACAAAGTTCGTAATTTCCTTTCAAGAAACGTATAGTATGTCTACTGCAGATGTAGTTGGTTTATTCTAGAAAGTTCTTCTTTATGTGTTTATACTTAGAAACGGGTGTGACCTTTAGTCAATTTATAAAAAAGCTACGTGATCATGTATCTTAATTGTATGTTGTTTTACCACTACTGTGTGTTTTCTTAGGCTGCATTTCTTAAATTTAAAAATCAAAAGATGCCAATGCCAATGTGATTGTAATGGTTAGCAAATGATCTATGAAAATGACACTGTTGTTATTGACTCGTGCATTTTAGCGATGTATCAATAAACTCATACTATTGTATAAATGTGTATACGAAACACTTGGAGAACATTTGTACATGTAAAGAAACATATTATATTAGCAATATTAGAATATCTGGTTGAAAATGCAGATGATAGAGACACAAAAAATGCAAACACAAATGAACATGAAATTCTAGCGTAATTGTCCTATACAGGAAAAAGTTCAAGTGGTATTTATTGAGATAACCTGCAATGCATTTGTTAAAGATGTGATGGCTAAAGTGTTATATCAGTATCTTGTGAAAGAATTAACAAATTTAATATAAACATGATATGTACCATGGTAGGTAGCATAATACACTATCTTCTTCGACTCATGTTGGTCTCACATCGCGTTTACTCTTGAATAACTTATTACCAGGAGCATAGATCACACGTCCGAAACTCTAGAAGGTACCATGTGATAATGATTTTCCCGCCGTTTCTCACTTTCCACAGCTATTCGTAAAAGCCTCCAATTATACTGCGGATTGTCTAGTGTTAAAACTAACGTTACCGTTTTACTCAGATGTTGAACAACGTGATTTGCGATCTGTATTCTTTAATCAGCCCAATTATGCTACGAAAAATAATTCAGATTGCTGTTGGTAGTTCTATCTTGCTTCCTACAGTTGCCCTTCTTCTCATGCTCAATGCTAGACAAAATCCTATTTTGAAAAAAAGAAATGAAAAAAACAAAAACAAAAACAAAAACCACAATGGATTCTACATTGTGGTTCTTCGATTGTGGATAAGTTACACTACATGTACTACTAGAATTCTTAATTTCTTATGTGCGTTTAAAGCCCGATTTCACTACTCGTAGCCTTGTAGTTAATGGCAATATATATGGCATCCTCTTATAAGCAGGCATAGACGGCGTATAGGTAAAACGGGGTCTAGGTAAGACGGGGTCTCGATAAGACGGGGTCTAGGTAAGACGGGGTCTAGATAAGAAGGGGTCTAGGTAAGAAGGGGTCTAGGTAAGACGGAGTCTAGATAAGCCCGATTTCACTTCTCGTAGAGTTCTTGCCGTTGTCGTCGTGGTTGCTAAAGCTCCATGTTGTCGTATTGCGGTTGCAAACAGGTAATAGGGACTTTAAGCACCGGGAACCGGAACGGCAACGGCGACACGAAAACTGTCAGGGAAAACCCAAATGACGCATTGCGCATGTTTGGCGGGAAATATCTAGACGTTCTCTTCCCGGGCCCGACGTCAGATAGCAAGGTTTGCCGTCGTGTGAAAACGTGAGTATATATTCCTCATTTTTCTTTGGTTTTATCCAGTCTTTTTTGATATAATACACTTAATGTTGTTTAGGAAGACTCTACAGAAATAGGAAACGATATTTATTGCTTCATTTAGGTCAATTTGGTGCTTCTGTACGCTCTTTGAGAAAGAGGTGGTAATTTCACTACAACTTAATTATTAAATGTTCGTTTAGTTTTGCGAAGCGCTTCTGGTAAGCGATGTTGATTTGGCTCAGACTAATTTGCGAGCGAACGACTCATTTCGTGACACTTAAGAAATTTTTCGCTTCAAAGAATTAATACTCCCGTACGGCCAACTTCGATTTGCTATTCGTACGGAAGTCCAAAACTTTCGAAAATTTTCGATGTTATTCTTCACTTTTGCCGATCCATAATATTGTACGTTTGTTTATATTCACGAAGCGCTTCTTGTGAGCGATGTTTATTCAGCTACGCGAAGGAATCTCGTTTATGTGACATCGCCATGTACTCCCGTACGCTATAAACTTGTTATTGTTATTCATACGGGAATCTTGTAATTGGGTTTTTTGTTTCCAACGCTTCTTCCATTGAGACTACCTTTAATTTCCTTGCTCACAAGCTGTTTAGTTAACAGAGAAGAACTGGTATGTATGTCCCTATATATTATAACAATTTGAATTAATTTTTTGACACTTAACTTGTTAGATGTCCCAGACACTCAGATTATTGATAATGAAACATATAATAATAAAAAGAATAGAAAAGAATCACTCACGTTCGGCAAAAGGTGATCTTCATTGTGGATCAACAAAAGTGAAGAATACCATCGAAAATTGTCGAAAGTTTTCGGACTCCCGTACGAATAGCAAATCGAAGTTCGCCGTACGGGAGTAATTTTTTGACGCGAAAAATTCCTTAAGTGTCACGAAATGAGTCGCACGCTCGCAAATTAGTCTGAGCCAAATCAACATCGCTTACCAGAAGCGCTTCTTAAAACTAAACGAGCATTTAATATTGTGGATCAACAAAAGTGAAGAATAACATCGAAAATTGACGAATTGGACTCCCGTACGAATCGTCCACAAGAACATCGAAGTCAAAACAGTCTAAGAATCGTAGGGCAGGTCAAGTTTATTGGACGTGTTCAAATCGTACAAGAGCATATACTGCCCGTCGTTGATTATTTTCTTGACACGGCTTATGAGAAGCATTTCCCTAACCTCATTTAGCGAGCACATTTCGGAAAAGAGCCGCCTCTAACGAGCTGCACATTTGGCAAACGTTGCGGTTCTGTAGCTGATTTGCTTAAATATTTGTAACTTCGCGCCAAGACTGCGTTCTCTGCCCAGTCTTTTCTCGGTTTCGACGTCGCCGTTGCCGTTCCGGTTCCCGGTGCTTAAAGTCCCTAATGTAATTATAGCTTAAGGCTCACTTATTACAACCTAAATAATAGAAAACCACCAATAAAACAGAATAAAATCATAACATGTAGCAACGATGGTTTGTGCTTTGGAAGCAGAAAGTGCAAAAACAAGACCAATCAAGCACTGTTTGCATTAATTCATTTTCAATCGATGTTTCAATAATGGTATCCAATAAATGCCCAGTTATTTTTGAACAAGTTATGGTCGTTGTTATGACGTAGCAGGTTACCATAGTGCCATAGTAGCATGGTGACTCTCATTTTTTTTATTGTTGAACTGTAATTAGCATGTTAAGATATAACTTTCTGCAAAGTTTAAAAATTAGTCTAGGAAGGGGTTCAGAGTCACATTGAAGTGGATTTAGTTGATAAAAAGTGTTATGAGCCACTTAAAAAAAAATATTTCAAACTTAATGTGGTTGCGATTACCAGAAAATCGTTTTTTCATCAAAGCTGACCCAGTATTTGAATGCTCACCTCTGAAAGCACGTCTCCGTCCGAATGATCGACCTGGTCACTCTTGTGTGGAACCTGAGTCAAACCCAAAACGATGCCATTTCGAATGACGTAGTGAAGATGAATCTCTGGTCCTGTGACTAAATAGCCTTCTGGTTTAAGACTGGAGTACAGCATAAAAGGCACACCAGCATCGTTCCAAAAATGAAAGTTTAGGCAGGGTTCTGCACAATGACCACAGGCAAAGAAACAAAAGGCATTGCATTTAAATGGGTGAGTGTAAAAGAAACTATAGTTGGCTAATATTCCCTTTAACCATTTGAAATACTGCTACAGGAATAACCGTTCATAAACAAGAATGCGATCTTCGGCAACAATGCTTTCTTTCAATCGTTTGTCTGGTTTAATAATAACTAGATTAATATATCGCAGTATCTATTAACCCTTTTTTGCCTGGGCTTTTTTTTTAGTTCCTGAGCTTGGCTGGGGGGGGGGGGGGGGGGGACATTGTGCCCCCCTTCGTAACTTCAAGAATATTAAGGCTATGATGTTAAGGTGCGGTGCACAATGAAACGATGAGGTCATATGACGTAGTTATTAGGTAATTAGTTATACGGCCGCCATCTTGGATCCGCCATCTTGGATTTCTGAAATTTTTCAAAACCTCTTAAAGTGCATATGAAGTAAAAAAAAATTTTCCATGGTTTGATAGTGCTTTACTTTCTTTATCTAAATTACTGTTAAATTTGTGGGTTTCATCGAAAAGATCCTTCCCATTGTGAAATTATTCGGCTTGAAAGTTTTGAATTTTCAGCCAAAAAGCGTCTCTGTCGAGCGCGCGGCCAAACAAGGCTGCGACGTAGAAAATATTTCAACTCACGAGTATCATGGCGGCAAAGGAGAAATCTTCGACCTCGGCGACTTTCTGTCTGTCGGAGAGAGACTCTGTAGAAGACATAACTTCATCACAGTCTGCTGACATTCATTTGAGGGAATGGAACAAAACACACTGTGAGCATACAAAAGAACGAATCTCAAGTATTTTCTACGTCATCAACGCCATGGATATCGACAACTCGTTCCCAGTCTCCGGAACACTGATTTCTGCAAATTGTTCTAACAAATTTCTAACAAATTTCTTTTATCATTTCGAAATTAAGACATAATAGCCTCCAAAAAAAGAACAAAATAAAAAAATTCTTCATATGCACTTTAAAAACGGTCCAAATTGCCTTAAAATTAATCAAAACCAATAATTTAAATAAACGCTAAATGACGTAAAAATGTAAAGGTTTTACCCATAAACATTGTTTTTCTTCATTCAAAGTTAAAAATATGCAAATTACAAAAAACATGGCTGTCAAAATCTTGCTTTGGAAACATCGAGTCACGTGATCAATAAAATCTCATATCAAATTGTTGCGAGATGAATTTTAGGAAAAGTCACAAAATTTGATGGCGTTTGAATACATACGAAGGAAGTTATGAATGTTGAAAGTTAGCGCGGGCACTTTGTTTGTGCCCCCCCCCCCCTCCTCCACCAGGCAAAATAGGGTTAAAACGGGGAATGGCGTCGTCTTGCGTAAACGTGGACCTTGATTACTCGTCGTATCATTTATGAGTAATGAACAAGGGAATTTCATTTCTCTTGTAGCGTATTATGAATGCAATGAATAAGTAGCAGAAAGAGAAAATATTTCCTTAGATTAGTTTGCTAATATATGATAATTAGGTTGTTTAAAAGTAATGTGGATAAACGGATATTTAGCCATATGCGGTTCTGGCACCTTTATATCTACAATGTATCGAGCTTTAAAGTTTATGTATGTGTCACTAAACATTTTGCGGGTATTCGCTTTCATACTTCACCCTTTGATTACACTGATACTCATGAAGCGGATATGTACATGTGTATGTGTATAGCCGTACTGTATTGTGCTAGGGTTTGTTATGTTTGTTACAGTCAACGCACTTCACGCGTGAACGCACAACTTCAACTATTCATCGATTAGGTCATTCTTCGATTTCATTCTTCCAAAAATTTGCTGATTATTCGTATATTTTATTTTATAATCGAATCATGAATTTCGTTATTAAAAATAATGTTCATGACAGTGTAAGAATGATAAGATTTTTCGTCCGTTTAGATAAAACTGTATTTTTCATAAGGTAGCTTTTTTTTTCTTACACGTAACTTTGAATAGTTTCAGTGTTGTGCGCCGTGGGAATTTAATTTAACCGCGAGCATTAATTTAACCGCCCAAATTAACGGTCTTCATGAGATCTCAAGACACGAGTTTATTTTTGAAACGATGGCAAGAAATTCGCTTGGGGGGTTTTACAATCCTGGTAAACCTTTACCTTTGCACATTAGAGACGAAATAGTTAATCTTTTCAATGCTGGATTTGGGCCGTCAGAGATTTCACGGAACACAAAGGTGACCAAAGGAGCTATTCATAACATAGTACAACATTATTCACTACACGGGACGACTCAACCATTTTCTTGTGGAGGCAAAGATCCAGTATTGATAACATATGATATTCTTGAAGTAATCGAAATTTGGAAACTTCGAAAACCAAGTGTGTATGCTTCTGAAATCCGCGACAGGTTGTTACAGGAGGGTATTTGCACACCGGCTAATCTCCCATCCATAAGGCAAATACAAAATGTAACAAACAAAAAGTTAGGAATGAGCTACAAGAAACTTGCAAGTATACCTAGTGAATATATGACACCTGAAAACTTAGCCAAGGTAGATGATTATTTGAGCCAAACGTCACGGTTAGATAGAGGCAATTTACACTTTTTCGATGAGTCATCTGTAGTTGTTACTTCTGGTAACCGTATTTATGGTAGTGTCGATTTACTGCTCACAGGTGTGCTGTCGACTTGGATGGAAATGTTGAAGGTTTTTCTATCGCTCTCTCCTTCTTCTTCTGCTGCACACTTTTGAAGCGGAATTGTGTCCTCTTGTTTACGGCTTAATGGAATACCCATTCTGATAAACTTAAAATTCCCGGGAAGCAACTCTCCCACTTCGTTGACAATATCTAGTCTAAATTCTCTTAGCGGTTTGGCTAAGCAGCTACTCTTCCTTTCTACGAACACAATTGCGTCCGGCTTTTCTTTCAGTTTGATTTTGAGAAGAACTTCTTCCGCCATATTGTTTCGACCGCGCTCTCTGTAATTATTTATTCGAAACTAAATCCTTATCTTTGAAGCTATCTGAAAAGTAACATTAATTCAATTTAAGAATGAAATATACACGTGAAGAATGGAATAATCTAATTAAGAATGGAATGTACACGTGAAGAATGCAATCTTCGTTGTGTGGGCGTTCATGCGTGAAGTGCGTTGACTGTAATAAATGGACGATTTTAGGGCCAGAACCCAACCACCGCAATGCGCTGTTGTTGTTTGTCGTTTCAAGTGTCCGAGTACATTAAAGGGAGGGTTTCACGGTTCGGCGCATGTGCAAGCTACGCCGTTAGCCATTTAAATTCATTGTTTAGACCAATCGGAAGCGAGTAGATAACCCTGGCGGGAAATTTGCCCGTGAAAATGTCGCTGATTGAATGGATGATTATACATACCAATGTGCGCCATGAAAGCCACCAGAGCGTAGAATAAATCCTTCGGGTCAAAGGTTTTATTCAGTGTTGACTTTGTCGGTGTAATCCGTTGAAGTTTTCTGTGAATTTTGGTCATCCTTCGCTTCGTTTGGACTTATTATAGTATGTGATTATTGAAGTAAATGTGAGTGGTTTTTTAACCGATAAAATTCATTGGCAAGTAAGCGAATAAAGCATTTTAATCTGTGCACATGCGCCGAACCGTGAAACCCTCCCTTTAAGGAATATATATTTTTTGAAATAGGAACACATTTCTAGGTTGCTTTTTGGGAAACAAAGTACTTGTGAACTTGCGATAAAGTAACACAAATTGCGTCGATGTTTTCAATTCACGGCATGATGGTCAAGTTAAATTTTCGACAGTGTCTTTGGGCTTTTTAACAGTTTTGTAATATTTTTACGACATTTCAGTAAATAAATGTTTTCTCGTATTTACCGTCATGTTTGTGTGGAGTAGTTGAGATGGTTGTCGGACGAGTGGTAGGTGTCGTTTTATTTGCTTGTGGTGGGGTGGAGATAGTTGTCTGGGGACTGCTTATTCCAGGCATTCCGGGAAGCTTGGATGGGTCAAACGTATCAAAGCAGTTCATCTTTGCGTCCTCGTTTGCAGCCAAAGGTCTTAAGGCAAACGAACAGCGCTTCAACCACTTTGGGGATGCCATATTGAAGTCTGTTACTATCGCTGCTTGGTGATAATCCGAATTTATACTTCTGCAAATGTACCAGCCTTTCCGCATGAGGCTAAACTGAAATGCTCCTGGCAAGGAAAATACTGGCAAAAAGGCTGCACTGGCATCATAATCTATATTGTAGAGGTCAGGGTAAGATACAAGTTAAGATCTCGCAAAAAGGCTTCCTTGGTACTAATATGTTGCCCATGTTAGCCTTCTTCGAGGGATGAGTGTTCATTCTCAAACAAGCCCTTCTTTGACACAGTTCGATTATTATTTTTTTTTATTTTACGTTTTAGCCCCAAACAAATTAAAAGGGAAAAGTGGAACATATTTAAGGAATGCAAAGTGTTCATCTAGTTTCCCCATCAGGTAGGAAAAACTGTAGAGGTTTTGCACGGCAGCCATGTTGCATGGCAGGAACAATGAAAATGTTTTGCATTAGAAAGAACATTCTTTCCCATAGGAAAAATAATCTATTGTTCCTGCCATGCAACATGGCTGCCGTGCAAAACCTCTATTAACTGTCTTAACTGTTTCTGTGACTCCTTACAACCCTAGAAATGTTTCCATTTAGTCATCACCAGGCGTGCGTTTCTCAAAAGTCCCGTATTTTGATATTGGTTTTGAAAGCCAAATACACGTTCCCTGAGCGGTTTGAACTTTGGTATGTAGACTCTTTTTCGTGTAATTTCATGAAATGCCTTAGGCTAGGCTCGACTCAGTAAAAAGTCCACAAATCGATAGGAATCAATCAATCAGAGAAAGTTATCGAGCGCGCGCGGAATGCTTGTCTTGGGAGTTCTTAGAATCACACACCAGGACCGTTATAAACTTACCGAATTTCGGGTCTCCCTTTTTCCCCAAAACAAAGTTGTAGTTCTTTTGTCGAACATACTGACCAGGAGCACACACCGACTCGAATGATATAGTCTGGTATTCGCCAGTTCCCTTGTCAAATCCGGGAATGTGAGCCAAAAAAGCCTGTAAATATATGTGCTGAAATATGTGCATACCCTTGCATGTCTCAAAATATTAAAATATTAAAAGCCGTTCTCTCATAGTAAACGTCGGTTCTTTAAGGTGACTCGCTCCGAATGCAAAATGCGCTCATCTGTGACCTGGATGCAATTTCACAACGGAAAACTTTTGGTTTTAGTAACTTATTTGTTTTTTACTCTATTGCCAAAATCTTGATTTGCGCAAACCCCTCATTTCCAACCGAGAAATAAGCTCCTAAGTTGCAGGCATTTCTGTTGCAGCTTTTCTGTTCCGACAATTTTTTTGTAACTTTGCCACATTCTCGGCTATATCAAAGGAAGGCGATTGCCAAGTTTTGAGCCAAATAAAAAGGCCTTTTTTCCAGGAGGGCCTTAATATGAAACGAGGGCGGGTTTGTGCAAATCCAGATTTTGTCTCCTGTATTTATTTCGAAGAAAATCGGTTCATATTTATTAATCCATGCTTCATTCAACTGGGAGATACAAAAAGAGTGATTGCAATAGAGTAAAAAACAAAGAAGTTATAACCAAAAGTTTGCCGTTGCGAAATTGCATCCAGGTCACAGATGAGCGCAGTTTGCATTTCAAGCGAGTCATCTTAAGTCACCACGACAGCAACATCAGGTAAAATGTCAGTCGAAAACTGAATTTCTGTTCTTTTAAGCTACGTCGCAACTTGTCTAATCTCGGGCCTACTAAAATCACTTACCAAATGTTTTTCTTTCAGCATCCGAAGTCAGAAAAAAGAAGACGGAAGACGTATTACTACACGTTATATTGTTTTAATGTTTCGTATTTACGACCAAAATTTCGAACTTTTTGCCAAATTATTATGTATTGAAATGCCTTTCTTTGCGATGCTGGTGCGCTTTTGTTTTGCCTATTGATAAAACTATGTGCATAATGACATGTATCGGGTTTGACTAAGTTGAGCGAAGAACCGTACTGGCCACGAAAATGCAAAAATGACAGTTTGCCTTGCCGCAATTGCTGATGGAGAAAAAAAAGGTAACCATTTTTGTGTTCAAAGATGTTAAACGGGAAGTCAAACTACAGAATAAAAAAAATGGGTGTTTTAATATTTAAATTACACTGAAACACCACCCCCCCACTCTCTATTAAGCCCCCCTCTCTAATATTAGTCCTCCGTAAATGAGGCCTGAAATTAAATAATCCCTTCAGGGGCTTAATAGAACTTTTATGGTATACTAAATCACAACGAAAGGAGGTCAGTCAGACCAGGGATCCCGACGAAATTCCTGATTAAAACTCTAGTAGAGTGAATGTTTGCTTGTGTACAGGCTTAAGTAGAGTAAGTTTCTAACTGCTAAGTAGCCTTCTTACCTGACAATTCTGAGTTATTTCCAGTTTTCCGTTTGTAATTCGCCAGCAAAGATTGTACACTGGGTTTTGAGTAGCGGGGACATCCAAGGCATAAAGCACGTACAGAGCACCATGTACAACTGTGAAGGCGAGAAATAATTAAATAATTTTTAACTTAAAGTACGCCAAACGGCCGAAACGTCGTTTTTAAAGTTAGACCTGCTAGAAGTTTGCCACTACGCCTTCCCATTTACACAAGTCTATATATACCCTGAGGAATATCATTGAATGTGGTCGAAATATAGGTGTCGTTAAAAAGGAGGAAATTCATTTTTCGTCTTCGTTTGTGATCAATTTATATGAAGGACGGGCAATGTGGATGCTTGCGAGAAGTAATATATCTAGCTGGATTTTTGAAAACCATGTCGCTCGGTGTAAGCATCTGGGAGTGTGTTTCTCCACGGTTTTTTTTATCACTAGGGCATTCTGTTATGTGCAGGTGAATAAAAATAGTTATATAGTACTTACTCACTCTTGCGAGTCCACGCGAGTCCAGAAAAGCTGGATCTCTAGCAACAATGTGAGGATTGTACGTTTTAGGGGGAATAAAGTATGGGGTTGTGTTGTTGTAAACAAATGCACCATGAGATATTCCTGGGTGGCCATGAAGGCCCGTCGGTTGGCCTGGTATCCCAACTTGGACTCCAATAGTTGCATTGTATGTGGATTCTACCCCACTTTGTCCGCTTTGTCCGGTTACCGTTTGACCTGTTTGACCTGTTTGACTTGTTTGACCTGTTTGACTTGTTTGTACTCCTACAACACCACTTGTTGTCGTTTCCGTTGCATTCACTTCGGAGGCGCCAGTTTCCTCTCCAGTTTGGGGCGTTGCACCAGGCGGTAAGGGTATTACACTTCCATTTGCCGTGAATATATTAAATGTCTAAAAAGGAAAGATAAAACAAATCATAGTAAAGTAACCAAGTGTTATCAGTTTAATCACCCTATCTCGAAAAAGTACCAGGTGGCACCTTTGTCTTAAAGTAAAAATAATGATTGCAGACAATCGTAAGAAAAAATAACAACAGCACCAACAAAAACACAATTGTCCATTTCGCAAGCACTCTTTATACATTTCAGTCCTAAGTTTCTGTAAGTATTTTAATACCTACCGGCTTGTTTAATGTCCCTAGTTTTTCCAAAGCTTCCTTCAGCGTCTTTGTGGCGACCTCAGTTGCTGCTTTAGTTGCTGCTTCTGCTCCGGCCTCGGCTCCAGCTGTCCCACCAGCCTCTGCTCCTGCCATGGCACCTGCTTCTGCCCCACTTTTCGCGGCTTCAGCCAACCCAAGAGAGGCTCCCGCCTTGGCTCCTGCCTTAGCTGCTATCTTTATAAGAAGAGACTGAGATGCTGTCTCGTTAGCTGCAAAAAGGCCGAAAAATAAGGGATCATGCTTAAAATGTGCTACGTTTAGGTTTTCTCGTTACATAATAAAAATATTCTTTTACGAGTGTCTCTTGAAGCTAACAGTACAAACGTGAAGAAAACCAGGGTAAATGTAGAGGTTCATCAGTTTTGAAGCTGATAATAGCGGAGCTCGCGGGCCGAAGGCCCGGCGGAGCACCATACTCATAGAACCCATGCCGTCATTTTTCATGGTCATGGCTAGCGGAATGTTTCGCGGGCGCGTTGTGCGCCCGCCGAACGCCCGCCGTACGCGTTGGGCTAGCTCGCTGGCGCGTATGACGTCGCAAAACATGCGCGTGTGACGCCACAAAACATCCGGGATCTTTGAGGCTTTGTTTTTCGCGCGGCTACACAGCCGTCAGCTCGGTAAACACTTTTATAATTAGCCGTTGCAGGATTTTTATGCTGTTTTTAGCGGAGAATTAAAGTCGTTATTACCCAACATTTTTTTTGGCGGTTTGCTACTCAAGACAGGATACAAATTAAGGGATACTCAGAAGCCGCTTTAGTGGAAAGAGAAGAGCTTTCAGGGATAAAATCTTGCTTCGAGGAACTATATACGGTTTTAGCAATGTGAAGAGATGGGTTCGTTTTACGGATTTCAGCACCAAAGCGGAGATTTAAAGAATTTCCAAGTACAGTAGTCGCCGGAGGGACTTAAAGGTAAAACAAATTACATTTTCGATGGGAATTTATCTTGATATCAATCTGTGATTGACTTTTTGTTTGTGTTCTCGTTATGTTTTGAAGAATTGTTTATAAACGTGTAGCTTAAATTCAGTTGTATTATTTTCTTGAATTTCATCAAAGACACGGCTCGGCCTCGATGCGCTATAAATGGTACGCGTTTGCTTTTAAACAAACTCATGGAGATTTGAATAAAATTTTTCGAAAGAAGATTGTGTTGTCCATTTTTATGTGTTTGTTCATTCATTACAGAGATTGAAAAGCGATTTTATGTAAACAAAACAAGACTTAGATTTTATACTCGCGTCGCCTTATGCAAATATGCCTTTTGTGTATTTTTGCAATTTTGATTTCCAAATCAGTTTCTCGGGCATTTTTTGACAAGCAACAACTGTATTTTCGGAAAATAGTCGTAACAGTTATTCTAGACGGAGAAAAAGTTGTTTTTGTGAACTTTTGTACGGTCTAAATGTACTGTGCAGACGGTCGGGTAATACTGTTTTTAAGAATTGCTAAAATTGAAAAATAGCCCGGTCGTCAATATTAATCTTAATTCTTGTGCTTCCGACCTTTCACCTATTAGTTAAGTTTCATCTTAGTTAAAGTGTCTATAACCCCAGAAAGTTTTTTTCACCAAAATAAATCTTTGTATTGAACTGAGTAAAATGCCGCAAAAATTTTTGCTTTTGGTTAAAACCTCGATTTTTTATGGCCCGTCAAAGTTAGACTTCTTTTACACACGGCCGAGTGAAGCGGAGACTGGGACTAGTGACGTCATTCCAGGATATTGTCAACAAAGCCGATCCGGTCCGAATGTTGATTCCAGCGGCGTATTTGTTTTATACTTGCAAAGAAAAAACCTTTATTGACCTTCGTTTAGTTTAATAGTTACGTTTAGTAAATAATGGCCTCGAGCGATGTTGTTTACAGCTCGGATTCAGAAGCCTCGGAGACCGCAAATTACGAGTTGGTGTTCCACAAAGAGAATTGTCATCGATATATCTTGTATGTTATAAGTCGTTCGACTTTAACAGAAGTCTCTTCTACCATAGGTGTTGCGAGGAGTCTATAGTTTTCTATATCATCAAGTTGGATCTTACCCTCTGTGATTTTCTCTTGTTTGTTCATAATGACTGTAGTAGTGCCTTTGTCTGCCTTCTAATATTTATTTCAGAGTTATTTAATTTTCAACTCCTCAATCGCTTTGCGTTCGTTGCATGGCAGGTTGTTCTTAGGCTTAGTAATCTCCATTTCAGCGAGTTGTAATTTCACTGCCTCTTCTAGGTAGCTTTCTAGTGCAACTGATGGTTGAACTGGCGGATTCTAGTTTGATCCAACATGAAAGGGGTGTTGTGTTTTTATATATTCACCGTGATAAATGTATGGAGACGCGTACGCATTCGTCTTGCGAATTGATTGAAATCTTGCATCAGTTGATGCTTTTGTGGTTTTCTCTTGTCACGGGTGTAGGGATAAACTTAAACCCTCTTGAAAGTAAGTTGATTTGATCAGTTGTGAGTTCTATAGCGGAAAGGTTCTAAATGTATCGTTTGTTCGACTTATTAGTTTTAATCTGTCGCTTCTGGCGCGCGCCGTATATTTTTGCGCGTATTGCGTTTCTTGTTTCGTATTTTCCGTTTCTCTGTATTTTTTTTCCCTCTTAATTTTATCTGTACACTCAGATAATAGACAAGGATAGGATGCACTTCATTTATTCTTATTTGCTTTCACTAAAGTTTCATTTTCTTAAGAAAATCTATTTGTGCTTGAATGTTGTGGGCTGACATTTGTACAATGATTCCGTGTCAGATTATCAGTGCTGGCTGTCACATTCTTTTGTTTGTTCTTTATAGCTCGATCGGTCTCGATTTACATCAGTATTTCTTGATGTACTAGGTTCACTAGATTCAAGACTGAAACATGATTTTCGCTCAAGTTCTCTTAGTTTAACTTTGTTACGCTACGGTAGTGGAATGTTTTTAACGCTCCGACCAGTTTACGCTCTGCTTCCTTGCTAATCTTGGTAATGTCGGTCTTGAAATCTGAATCGGGCCTGATCTTTGCCCTCACATGGTAACGAAGTGTTTTTGGGCATGCAAGAGTTATTCTCTATGTGTGTCTCTAGTTTGCCGATCGATTTCTCCGATGCCTTTATCCAGCTGTCTATCGACATTTCCAGGGTAGTTTACTCGTAAGAGCGTGGACGCTTTCTAGCTCTTTTGCTGTCGCCGCTCTTTCGTTCACTGCTGGTGTGATGTTGTTTTCTATCCTGCGTAACTTTCACGGTAGCGTTTACGGCTTTCTCTGCGCGGTGGTTGAGCATTGCTGATTGTTTCTTCCTCAGAACTTGGATAATCTGGGAGCGGTGCGTTCAATCCTTCGTCTTTCATCTCGGTGTCGCTTAATTTGTTTGGGTATTCTGTGGCGATTGGTTTGGCACAAGGTGGCCATGGCGCTGTCGAGTATCTGACATCTCCATAGAAAATCTTTAGTAGAAAATCTCAAGCAAGACTGCAGTTTCAGTTCTACTTTCTACAGTTTCGGTTAAACTCTCCTTTGTTAATTCAGAAAACCGGACAGTGAAGTCCTCATCTGTGAAGTGCCTCGAACACACCGACAAGTACTTGGTGGGCTCCCAATGTGCTCGCTTTAGTTCAACAAAATCGACCCACTTTTTTCTTCTTTTTCGTTTCTCCGCCTCTTCTTTGCCATAAAAAGGTATTGGGTGGAGAGCAATGCCTTCGTTTTCGTTTGAAGGGTTGCTACAGCCAAATACTACACACTCTCAGGCATTTCTGTGTTCCTGACCGCAGCGAGACTGTCTTCGATGGTGAGCGAAAGATATCCTGGAATGACGTCACATATTGTGCTAGACCCAGACCTTTTCGAATGATTCCGCGACTCGGTCATGATTTTTTTTTTGTGATTTTCGCAGACTTTGAAAATTCGTCAAAAATCGAGGTTTTAAGCAAAAGCAATAATTTTTGCGGCATTTTACTCAGTTCAATACAAAAATTTATTCTGCTGAAAAAAACTTTCTGGGGTTATAGACACTTTAAGCTTGTTCAGAGGGGAGGGCGCAGCTGTTAGGCTAAGCCTAACTATATACCCGGTATATGATCGATAATAGCCCCTATGCATGTTTACGTCAAACTAGTAGCTAATTTCACCCCCAAGCCTAGCTTTCGAAGTGTAAACCCGCGACAATCACATCAATGTATTCTCAAAAGGACAACGTTGAAAAAAATGCCCACACAAAAACAACGTGAACTTGTCAAAGGTTGGCAAGGAATGTAGTACAAACGAGGATTGGTGGTGAATTTTGAGCTGATGATGTCATCATGCATAAGGACCATTGTAGTTGGGTTTTTCCCTCAGCTAAATTGGCTTTTGACACAATTTCGAGTTGGGAGATCAATAAAGAAAGATGGTAAATGTTAAGCTTGGTAATGAAGTGAAAAAGATGTATTAATGTTCATCATGTCACGAGCGTGGGACAAAGACGGAAATCTGAGTCCCCGACAGGATTCGAACCTATGACCTTCTTGTAAATAGCCTCGTGTAACTTCCTTTAACATACCTTGAGTAGGGGGCGGTTTTGTCCACAGAAACTGCAAAGGAATAGGTACATATGTTTTTTTATCAGGAGTCATAACAGCTACCGCCAGAGAGTCGTTGCCATACTGTTCCTTATGAAGCGCCTCGATGTAGTAATACGTTCCCTTTTTTAAACCGATTGGGTAGGATGTTTGTTCTGGATACCTAGAAATATACAAACGGTCGAGAAAGCAGCAAATATATCATAATTTTTAAAAGACCACCATGTTTTTTAATTTGTAAGACATGTTTCGATGTGACTTACATCTAATCAGTAACAAAGAGTGTTTGAAAAACCGTTTGAACTTAAAACAACCTAAAGAAGCATGCATAATTAACTAAGATTACATACAAAAATTAAAAACAAAGAAATAAGGCATAAATAATAACAATGCCCCTGAATGTCTAAAGCGTAAGTGTTGAATTGACGTGATTGACTTTCCCAGTTGATGTGTATAACCTCCTTGAGTTTGACTTGAAATGTCGTTGAGGCAGAATCGAGGATTTTAAAGCAATCTGTAGAATAAGATTTGCGGCAAGGTTCCGAGCTTTTTTGATGTTTAAAGATATGCGAGAGGACCTATCAGAAATTTAAACCATGACAAATATATAGAAGTGACAAATAGCTGTTCCGTTCTTTTTACATGTGTATCATCTTCAGAATGGAAAAAAGTAATATATTTTTGTCAAAAAATCTCTGCTTTAATTATTTAAATTATAATTAATATAAATCAGCTGTCATACTAACTTTTTAAACTGCAATGGAAGGGACTCGTGGTCTTTTCCAACATGACATATCAATACCTTATGATCAGGGTTATCTGTGTTACTGAAGTACAGTTGGCCTTCGTTGTCGCTCGCTAGAAAAAATACCAATAATTATCATAATTATAATCATAATCATAATCATAATCATAATCATAATCATAATCATAATCATAATCATAATCATAATCATAATCATAATCATAATCATAATCATAATCATAATCATAATCATAATCATAATCATAATCAACAGTGTGCTTTTAAAATAAAGATGAAAATAAACATTTTGGATTGGAAACAGTATTGATCGTAAAGAACAGATGTCGGACTCAGTTGATACCAAAAACGGATGAATTCAAAAATTAAATTTCTACGGATGCGTGATACCAGAATGTCGTAGGTATAAGTCGTGTTTTAGAGTCTTGAGGTCAAAAGTGACTCTATTATTTGTCTTTCTGCTCAAAGCTTGATATAAAAGAAGTATGTGAATCCTTATAAAAATGCAACAAACTGCTGAGTTTAGTGCGTCTAAGATCTCTTTTGTCTTTCCTCACCTATATAGAATACATGTGGCCCGCTTTGTTCTGGCACAAAGTAGGCTCTGATTCGTGAGCCGTAGTTGTCTCCCCAGTTGATTGGTTCGCTAAACGTTGGCGTGTATGAACGATACGTGGGCATGCTAGGAAAACGCGGATTTTCTAACAGCTTCGAGCACAGATAACCGTCGATTCCGTCCCATCTTTCAAGAACAGCACCTTTTTGTCTCTTGATTTCTAAAAATCCTACTGGTAATAAAAAAAAGAAACTTCGACCATGAGGCTTGCAACAACATAATTAGATGCAATAAGTTTATGCTTTATCTTCGTGAAGATTTTAATTATAAATACCTCAATATAAAAAAAACTATATAAACCCTCCCATGGCATTGTGGGACAAAGCGCATGCGCATGCATATTTCCGAGTTCAAAATTATAGTGCAAAGTAAAAATTAAGTGACTTAACTCAAGTTACCACTAGGCAAATTTAAGCACCAGATTGATCGAGAAAATAGCGTACGAGTACTTTAAAACAAGAGTAGTGGCTTCTAATATTATGAAGAACATTCAAGTCTACTTATTCTTTTTTTTTACTATTTTTCAAAGAAAGTCAAAGCCAGTCAACTATTACATTTAATATCAAAATTTCTCCTACAAAATTTGCATTTAATATCAAAATTTCTTTTACAAAATTTGCATTTAATATCAACATTTCTCTTACAGAATTTGCATTAAATATCAAAATTTCTCTTACAGAATTTGCATTTGATATCAAAATTTCTCATACAAAATTTGCATTTAATATCAAAATTTCTCCTACGGAATTTGCAATTAATATCAAAATTTCTCTTACGGAATTTACATTTAATATCAAAATTTCTCCTACAGAATTTGCATTTAATATCAAAATTTCTCCTACAAAATTTGCATTTAATATCAAAATTTCTCCAACGGAATTTGCAATTAATATCAAAATTTCTCTTACGGAATTTACATTTAATATCAAAATTTCTCCTACGGAATTTGCAATTAATATCAAAATTTCTCTTACAAAATTTGCAATTAATATCAAAATTGCTCTTACAAAATTTGCATTTAATATCAAAATTTCTCCTACGGAATTTGCAATTAATATCAAAATTTCTCTTACAAAATTTGCATTTAATATCAAAATTTCTCCTACGGAATTTGCAATTAATATCAAAATT